>SJYA01001209.1:850767-944153 GCA_006410615.1 Neotragus moschatus | reverse complement strand
TGGCTGTGTGGGGGAGGTGGGATGGGGTGGGATATTTGTGTATTTGAAAAATGTCAGAGCCTAAACAGCAAAGTATCCTAAACTATGGGAAAGTTAGATGCTGCTTTATGCTTGTTATCTTCATGTTAAGCATAATTGGTGCCAGTTAACTCATTTGCTTAGAACCCCTTGTAGTCTGCTGATGTATTTTTAAATAAATCTAGATGATTGTCCAAGTGCCTCAAAAGTCCTCAAACCATCAGATTCAGCAGAAGCAGTTGAGGCTTTCCAACTAACCCCTCAGCAGCAACATCTAATCAGAGAAGATCATCAAAACCAGAAGCTATGGGATGAAGTTCTTGCATCTCTTGTGGAAGGACCAGTATGTAAAGATTTTTTAAAAGAGTTTCTAATATTAATGAGTGATGAAAAATAATTTCCCTATGAATTATCATTTTCACAAGGCAGTTAAAACTTGATCCTTTCATACAGGCTTCTCATTCAGTTGCTCCTTTCAGAAATGAGGCAGTACTCAAATGCTTTTAAGTTGATTTTAAGCCTCTTAGATGTTGGTTTTTTGACTACTTTGTGCTTAAACTGTATGAGGTACTTTTCATAGGGAGAATTTTCAGTTGTGGAACACACTCAATTTAATCTAAAACTCATCAGAAAAGTTTTGTTCCAAGTTACCTAATAGAATAAGTTTTAAGCAGTTCACAATTTTCAGTGCTCATAGGTTTAGCCTAGAAGTAAAATAAAAACCAGCATATAAATATTTCCTATGTTTTTTATTTTTTTGTTTTCTTTGATAATCATAACATTTTAAAGTGAAAAGGAGTTTCAAGTTTAACTGATGTCTGGGTTTTGTGTTAAGCTGTGTTTTGCAATGAGTTTTTATTATAAAATCTCAAAAGGTAAAGTTCCAAATGTAAATGTCTATTCATTCTTGGCTGACTGCTTTTGTCTCTCAGTTTACTTATAAATTTGATTCTTCAGTTTTCTCAGATATTAGATCTTTGTCAGGTGTAATGCATTACTCTTCTGTTTTCTTTCCTTCAAAGTATGTGATGTGCAACTGTCGTGGGTGAACTCTAGTAACCTCTCTTGAAATTCCATTTGATCACCTTTTAGTAGCTTCTTCCTTCCTATGTTCTCTTCATTTTCTGAGGGCATTGGGTAGAACTTCTGTGTGTTTGAAATGGGGTTAATGCATATCTTATATGCGCCTTTTATGTGGATTTAGAGGAAACTCTCATAGTTTTTGTGTTGCTTTTAGTCATCATTATAGAAAAATCTTCCTGATACGATTTTTAGACTAAGGAATGAATCAGTTCAGTTCAGTCACTCAGTCACATCTGACTTTTTGCAACCCCATGAACTGTAGCACTCCAGGCCTCCCTGTCCATCACCAACCCCCGGAGCCTACCCAAACTCATGTCCATTGAGTCGGTGATGCCATCCACCCATCTCATCTTCTCTCGTCCCCTTCTTCTCCTGTCCTCAATCTTTCCCAGCATCAGGGTCTTTTCAAATGAGTCAGCTCTTTGCATCAGATGGCGAAAGTATTGGAGTTTCAGCTTCAACATCAGTCCTTCCAGTGAACACCCAGGACTGATCTCCTTTAGGATGGACTGGTTGGATCTCCTTGCAGTCCAGCAGACTCTCAACAGTCTTCTCCAACACCACAGATGAAAAGTATCAATTTTTCGGTGCTCACCTTTCTTCATAGTCCAACTCTCACATCCATACATGACTACTGGAAAAACCATAGCCTTGACTAGATGGACCTTTGTTGATAAAGTAATGTCTCTGCTTTTTAATATGCTGTCTAGGTTGGTCATAACGTTCCTTCCAGGAGGGAAGTATCTTTTACTTTCATGGCTACAGTCACCATCTACAGTGATTTTGGAGCCCAAAAATATAAAGTCAGCTACTGTTTCCACTCTTTCCTCATATATTTCCCATGAAGTGATGGGACCAGATGCCATGATCTTAATTTTCTGAATCTTGAGCTTTAAGCCAACTTTTTCACTCTCCTCTTTCACTTTCAACAAGAGGCTTTTTAGTTAGTGTTCACTCTGCCATAAGGGTGGTGTCATCTGCATATCTGAGGTTATTGATACTTCTCACAGCAATCTTGATTCTAGCTTATGTTTCTTCCAGCCCAGCGTTTCTCATGAGGTACTCTGCATAGAAGTTAAATAAGCAGGGTGACAATATACAGCCTTGATATACTCCTTTTCCTATTTGGAACTGTCTGTTGTTCCATGTCCAGTTCTATCTTCCTTCCTGACCTGCATATAGGTTTCTCAAGAGGCAGGTCAGGTGGTCTGGTATTCCCATCTCTTACAGAATTTTCCATAGTTTTTTGTGATCCACACAGTCAAGGCTTTGGCATAGTTAATAAAGCAGAAATAGATGTTTTTCTGGAACTCTCTTGCTTTTTCGATGATCCAGCGGATGTTAGCAATTTGATTTCTGGTTCCTCTGCCTTTTCTAAAACCAGCTTGAATATCTGGAAGTTCACGATTTGGAGTGAAGGAGATTTATGAAATACCCTCTGGACTGATATTGGAGAGTTTTTTTCTTCATCTATAAATATAATATTTTGGGTTGTCCTTGGGTAGAATGAGACTTACATGTTTGGAGGATAGAGAAAAGTGAGTTAGCTCTGTGAGAAATGTTAACTTGCTTTTTAGCCTAGAGACTCAGGCATATAGAGTCTTGACTCTGGTATGTAAGAGTCATTTTCACTTAGAGCAAATAAGAAACAACAAGCAGTTGTTGATTATGGTCTAATTTTCTGGTTGGAGAGGATACAGCTGGGTTAGTGGTAACTCAGGTGAGTCCCAGCTGTGAATGGGCAGAAGACAGAGTAGCAGATACAGGTGAAGGATAATGACATCTGGGTGCACATGAAAGTTCTCTTTTGCACATTTGTTGTCTGGGTGGAACATATGTATTAAACTTCAATCTGAGGCTTTTGATATATCATGTTTATCAATTAAAAAAGATCAAAGTCATCAAGTCCTGCAAGACTTGATAGATATGTGCAAATCAAGTATATTTTTCAATCTCTTCTTTCAGTGTAACTTTTATGTGAAAGTCACCACTTGACAGTTCTCAAACCAACAATAAAATCCTGCCCTCTGGTGGCAGGATCTTACATACCTAGGTCAGGTGGCTGTAACCTTGCTGCTAGTGGTTACCCTGCATAGGGTTCATGCCCATTCTTTTCAGATAAACCAAAAACAACAAATCAGATTTTAGACAGCTGTGACTTTTAAATAAGTGCATATATTACATATGTACGTTTATATCCAAACAC
This sequence comes from Neotragus moschatus, assembly GCA_006410615.1. Lineage (NCBI taxonomy): Eukaryota > Metazoa > Chordata > Mammalia > Artiodactyla > Bovidae > Neotragus > Neotragus moschatus. Next base: position 940,846 of record SJYA01001209.1, on the reverse strand, counting down.
CTTCTCAAGGCCTTACCTGATCTGGCATCCCTACCAACCTCTGCATTCCCCTCTTGCCACTCTTCTCCTCAAAACTGCTTCAGCCACAGTGACATTTGTGCTATTTAAACACACTGAGCCTGTTCCTATTCCTGGACCTTTACACATATGCTGTCTCTCTGACTGGCATTCTCCTCTCTGTATCTTCATGTAGCTCTTTCCTTCATATCCTGTAAGTCTCTACAAAGTACTACACTCTCCAAAGAGGGCTTCCCTAGCTATCTTTTCTAAAATAGACCTTCTTTACCCTGTTGCTTTAATTTGCTTTGTTTCCTCAGTTATGACTATCTGAAATTGAATTTTTAAAAATTTGCTCTCCTAAAGGAATATAAAGTTCTTTGAGAACAGAGACTTGGCCTTTTCATTACTCTCTGTAGATGACCTAGCACATTGTAGGAACTCAAAATGTTGATGCCACATATCCTTATATTGCACTGTGAAGGTACTGGGGAGATAAAGTCTTTTGACAGAGAGAGGGATTTGGTATTAAAGTTTTTTCCACATCTCCCTGGAACTGGTATATTCTTCTAGTGTGTTGGATAATACTTTATTGATAATTCACTTGACCTTTATAATCCAGGTTTATGAATAAGTTAGTATCAAGATATAAATATGAAATGTAATCCTTGTTTGTTTGGGTTTTTTTAATCTGAAATTCTTGTAGATTTTACTTTTTCTGTTAACAGAACAAATATAAAATACACTCCCCTACTACCCAAAAATAACTGAGTAGAGGATTATCCTGGTGACTATTCAGAAAACTACTTTTCCTTCTAGGTTAAACAGCTTGGATAAAATAGAACACAATAATGGCTTTTGAAGATTAAAGAGTACTCATTTGATCATGTTTCCTTAGACCTTCTAAAATTTAATCCCAGTTTGTGTAAATGTTAGAAATAGGAAAATAGAGGATTTTTGGATTGGGGCAAAATATCACAGAAAATTATCCTAGGAATATAAATATATTGATTCTTTGGGGTTTTTTATACTAGAGTATTATTGCCAAGTGGTTTCATCTTTTTCAGCATAAAAAATAAGTATTAAAGTTTTATAAGAGAAAAGGGTGAATAGATATATTAGAATATATATAGATATATTTAGAATACCATGGAGCTTTTTGAAAATCTGTATGTAATGACCTTGAGACAAGTTGTTCATGATTTTTTCAAGTGAAAAATAGTAAACTCTGAAATATGAGGTTTTCTTTTTAAAGTCATATCTTGACTCTGTAAACTTTGCGACTGAATCCTAAGATTTGAAAACTAATGTTTATCTTATGGATGATTTCTGCAGTTTCCTGTTACACATTTGCTTGTAGTTACAACCACTACTTGATTTTGTTTTTTCTTGATAGAAAGCATAAATACTCAACGTGATTGATACTTTTCCCCCCAATTATTTGAAATTCTGTTAATATATTATGAAATGCTAACCTTTTTTTTCTTTCGCTTGGGTACCATTTTAGAATTTTCTGAAAAAATTGGAACAATCTTTTATGTGTGTATGCTGCCAGGAGCTAGTTTACCAGCCTGTGACAACAGATTGCCTCCACAATGTCTGTAAAGTAAGTAGAATTCCTTTCCATTTTCCCTTATTAGGCGAGGAGGCACACTAACCTCCAAACCTGTTTTTAGCTCATGAAAAAGCAGTTTTTTTCATGAAGCAGAATAGATAAGGAACCTTGCTGGATAGGAAGCATTTAATTTCATTTTGGTGGTGGTGAATGCATATTTTAATTCTACAACAGTTTGAATCTCTATAGTCTCCACATTCTATCACGTTTGAAATTATTGAAGATGAGTTGAAATGGAAACGAAAGTAAGGTGTTGCTGGTGTTTTCTATTACAACTTATGTATGTCTCAGACTGAAATAATTCTGTGTACTTAACAGAATCTAGAACAAATTCTGTCTGGCAGCATGCCCAGAGGAGTTGTGTGTTGTCTTATCAGTGTGGTATAAAAGGAATTTGAATTTCAGTCAAACCAAGGTTGGAATCTTGTTCTGCTGCTTGGTGGTTATATGTCCTGACCTAACTTCTGAGGTTTAGTTTCTTTTGTAAAATGGAAACAGACTTTCCACATAAGTGTTTGTATCTGACCTTGATGTCAGTTAAATATTATCTTTTTGGAAAACACATTATATAAAATAGATAATGTAGTTTTAAGGAGGGAATTCCTGAGTTTTTTTTTTTTTTTTTTTAATGCCCCATCAGGAAAGATAAGGATTAAAATCCAACCTAGGTGAGGCTAGTGGGAACCATGCAGAATTCTAACACTCATTTCACTGAATGAGGACATTTATATAAAAATTGTCATTTGCCTGAAGTCTCACAGCATGTGTTAGAGGTGGAAGTGAAGCCTTGTCTGTAAGTTCATTTTCATACTGCAGGTTCAGGCCTTGACAGTTGTTTATCTTTTATGTTTCTCTTGTTGCCAAACAGTTTCTAGTTCTGTTCAAAAGCCTAAATTGTTGAGTATTTTCTATGTGCTTTACCCTCAGATGAAATTGGGTGTGTTTACTTTTCATTTTGTTTTTGGTTTTGCCTTAGGATTGTTTGCAGCGCTCCTTTAAGGCTCAAGTGTTCTCCTGTCCTGCTTGCCGGCATGATCTTGGCCAGAATTACATCATGATTCCCAATGCGGTTCTGCAGACTCTACTTGACCTTTTCTTCCCTGGCTACGGCAAAGGACGATGATCTGTCTACTACTGTGTTGCTCCCCATGGCTTTTTGGACAATAAGGAATCTAAAATGGTTGGGGGTGGTTGGGAGGGGTGGAAGCAATGGTGGACCATATCTCACGTTCTGAAGCAGCTAATCCTCTTTCCTACATAGCCATCATCTTGTGTGTGTAGTAAGAGGCCCATTTCTCAACTGTCTTTTAAAATATCAAAAGGTAGTTCTTGTCAGTTAACAACTAGTTTTAATGAGTAAGAAGTTAAAGCCTCAGCTCTAGTTGATATCCAAGTTATGATTTATTTTGCAACTACCTCAGGACAGAAAAGATTTATGGGGATTTTTTAAATCATTGAGAAATTAGTTAAATGAAATTTTAGCTACACACTGCCTCCCAAATATTAGTTGTGCCTGGTTCATGTAATTTGATTTTAGAAAAGGAAGTGACACTTGAGATTGTTGGAATGAACGCAGCTTCTGTAGTGTGCATAATACATTTTTAATGTCTTCTTCCATTACAGTGTGTGTTTTGCAAGAACAGGTTCATTTTTTAGCCCATTTTGTGAGCTCCATTGTGCTTTTTTCTGGTGTTTTATGCAAGTTGACTACTAATGAAAACAATATGAATGCATCGTTGCTGCATTAGTGTAATGTGGTGTGGTTTTGCACTTAAAAGAGGTATTCAGATGATCTAGTTGTAAATTTCATGAAAAGCCTCTTCTGTACTAGTCAAACTGCTTTTAGTGAGTCTCACCAGTGGTTTTACATCTGCAGAGCATTGAGGACTGGGCTGACTTTTTGAGAGGATTGAAATTGCTTCATATTGTGATCCTAAATTTTATATTCACTATATTCCCTAAAGTATACCTTAATAAATATTTTATGATCAGAAAAAAAATAGCTCATCTTGCTTCACTTTTTTAGATTTGTATGGCTTATATTTGTAGGTATCTTTAAGAATTAGTCACTTCCAGAGTATTTCAGTGTGTGTTTTTACTGAAACAGACATTATGCACAATTTTTCACTCTTGATTTTTGGTATTGAGAACTAGTATGAAATCTTGAGTACTAAAGGACAGATTTCACCCTGAATTTGATCTTTTCTTTTTAAATGGGAGAAAATTTTCAAACTAAGAACCTAGTGACTATTTTATCTATAACATCTCAGTCTTATGTTCAGTTTTAGCATAATCAGTGATACTTGTTTCACAGACATGAGAATATTCTAAAACAGTTCTGTGAAAATTTAGTTTTAGAAATTAGAAGTTTTAATATTATTGAGTCAGTTTTCCTGCCCTTGAATACAGAGTCATAAATATAGCCAGTATTTATTGAATATTTGCTTTGCATTTGTTCATTTTCATGTGTACTCACTTAATCCTACTGACAGTCCTAATAGGCAGAACTTCTTATCCCCTTCTTATGGATGAATATCAAAGACACAGAAAGGTTAAGAAACTGGCCAAAGTTCACTGGACAGGGGAATGACAGAGCTGTGCTATACACAGGCCATCTGAGTCTAAACCTGGCAATCTACTTTGGGCTACATAGGCTTACGCTTGAATATAAGCCAGACTGTTTTCAGAACTTTTCCTGCATTCAGTTAAGCTCAAACACAGTGATTGGAGCTATTGTCAGCGAGGGCTAGTTTTAAACATTGGAGTCGTTTTTATTTTGAATAAATTAGGTTGAAAATGAATCATTAAATTGCATCATCTGGTGTTGGCCATATTGATCCATGAAGAGTGGGGAACACCTTCCAGTTTCAACTAGTTGAACTGGTTCTACTACTTTTATTAGGAAAATAAAGGATTCCCACATTTATGGTATCTATTTATTTAGCTTTGCTATAAAATGATAGACTATGAATTAAAAAACTAATTACAGTTTAACATGTTCAGAAGTGTCAAGAATGTCTCAAAGCTAAACAGTTTTATGTTGCTCAAGCTTTTTTTAATAGAATAGATTTTGCCAGTTGTAAACATGTGGTACAGTTTAACCTATTTTCTCCTAAATTGGTAGTTAGAATTCAAGAGTGACCAGATTTAGACTTGAAAGTGTGGCTAGGTAGGCAGAAGACTTCTTCATAAGTGTTGTAGTTGTCCATCAGGAAGGTGGAACATAATATTTGATTGTCTGTTGGGCATAAGTTTGAAAGATGAGATTTTTACTGGATTCTATTACATTTAGTAGGTTATAGTGACTGCTAAGCACTCAGCCATTTTCATAAGGGCAAGAGTTTTGGAATTTTCTTTTTTCTAATTAGAGTAGGCAGAGCCTCTAGTTCTAGAACTTCTAAATAATGTTCAGTCATCAAATATGTGCATGCTAGTATGTTTCAGTGTTCTAGGGGGTCTTTTGGGAGCTGGCAATCGAAAACACCATTAGCTCTCTCCCAACCCTGTTGTGAGCGTTTGACTAACATAAGGGGGCCCTGCCTATGTAAAGCTTAAAGCTTTGGATTCATTATAGATTCTGCTTACAAGGGCTGGCTGGGGATCAGCTCTGACTTGCCCACTGTGTATTTCTCTTTATGTACCAGGGACAAAACCTTTCCCTATTCCTCAGGACACTCTGAAGATAGAACTAATGAATGTCTACCTGTCTGATTTGAGGAAATTGAGCTTAATGGACTACCAGTTCACAGTGAGAAGAGTTTTAAATCTCTGAAAGAACTGATATTCAGTAACTTGGATTAATCAGACACTACACAGAAAAAGATAAAACACCAGTCACTGGACATAAGAAATCAAGAGACAGCTCGAGGGACTAAGCAGGCTGACCAAATGATGTATTGAAAAAAATGAATTAAAGAATAAGGGTTTTACAAGTATATCCTCAGTATAAAATCACATTGTTTTGGTAAATGGGAACAAGCTGCTGTACAAAAATAATTTGAGATTAGAATTCTTGGAAATAAACCACTGTAAAAGGAAAATGCAACAGACAAAACAGAATGGACACTGCCAGAATTTGCAGATACTGCTAAGTAATCCATTATATGAGTATCCTGCAATCTGTATTAATCTACTGATGAACGTTAAGGTTGTTTCACGATTTTGCTCTTATAAGGCATGCTGCAAAAGTAGGAAGTCAAACACTTGGAGTAACAAGCAAATTTGGCCTTGAAATGTAGAATGAAGCAGGGCAAAGACTAATAGAGTTTTGCCAAGAAAATGCACTGGTCATAGCAAACACNTCTGTGTTTATTATCCAAGCAGATTTTATCTTCCCCCTGATCCTCCAGCACACACAACCATGACCAAAAGGTAATGTTTCTATCATCTTGTGATCATCCTTAATCTTTCAATGTACCTATACACGAGAGCATATTGATACTGATATTTATAAAATGGTCAATAGCTCAGTTTTTTCTTGAATAAAACAAGTATACTTTTATTTCCCTTCAAATTATCTTTTCTGATCTATTGTTTCCATGTTAATGTTTAATATTTGTTATAACTTATTTTTAACACTCCAGTTATTTTAAATATGACTTTACTGATTTACTTGATAAGTTTTGTCTATTTACTCACTGTTTCTTGTTGAATACTTCAAGATGTTTTTGTACCAGACTTTTCAGTGAAAGTCTATGAACAGTAAGTTTTCTCTTTGTGGGTTGAAAGTGTCTTTTTTCCACACTGATTTTAGAAAGGTAAATTGTCTGGGTTTAGAATTGTAGGTTCCCAGTTATCTTTGTCATATTCTGTAGGTATTCCATTGTGTTCTGACATCTTTTATTGCTGAAAAAACTTGGATGTCATTTTGATTATTTCTTTGAAGGATGTATGTTTTTCTAGTAACTTCTGAGATTCACTAAAATCTGTCTAGGTGTGGATTAATTTCTATTTGCTTTGCTTGGGATTCATTGTATTCTTTTAAATTGAAAATGCATTTCTGGAATTTTTAATTTTTCCTTTAAAAATAATTACTCCTCCCATTTTTTTTCTATCTCCTTCTCAGCCTCCTAGAAGTTTGCAGCAGTCTACCCTCCATACCTTAATATCTCTTATCTTCTCTATCTTTACCCACCCTGTGCTACCCAGTCTGGTAATTTCATTAGATCTTCCAATTCACTGAATTTTCTGAGTCTAGATGGTGACTGCAGCCATGAAATTAAAAGACGCTTACTCCTTGGAAGAAAAGTTATGACCAACCTAGATAGCATATTGAAAAGCAGAGACATTACTTTGCCAACAAAGGTCTGTCTAGTCCAGGCTATGGTTTTTCCAGTGGTTATGTATGGATGTGAGAGTTGGACTGTGAAGAAAGCTGAGTGCCTAAGAATTGATGCTTTTGAAGTGTGGTGTTGGAGAAGACTCCAACTGGTTGCAAGGAGATCCAACCAGTCCATTCTGAAGGAGATCGGCCCTGGGATTTCTTTGGAAGGAATGATGCTAAAGCTGAAGCTCTAATACTTTGGCCACCTCATGCGAAGAGTTGACTCATTGGAAAAGACTCTGATGCTGGGAGGGATTGGGGGCAGGAGGAGAAAGGGACAACAGAGGATGGATGGCATCACTGACTCGATGGGCGTGAGTCTGAGTGAACTCTGGGAGTTGGTGATGGACAGGGAGGCCGGTGTGCTGCGATTCATGGGGTTGCAAAGAGTCGGACACGACTGAGTGACTGAACTGAACTGAGTCCATTGTTTAACTGAACCAGTTCTTAATTTTGTTGAATGGGATTCTTTCACAATGCAGCTAGTATGAATTTGACTTCTATGTTCACATGCAGCAAAGATGCTTGTTAGTGACTTTGTTTCCACCCATGGCCTGGGAGGGAAAGCTTGTTTTCCTGCTGTGACCCTGAACTAAAGATACCAAGTTTTAAGTCCTCCTACTGGGACAGAACTTTCCCCATTCTAAGCATACCCCATCTCTACCTCTTCCTATCCATTATACCTGCAGCCTCAACTCCTGACATCTCTCTTCCCTGGCATCTTTGGAACGCCAAGGCCTGAGACACATCCAGCCACCTCCACTGGCCTTGCAGTGTCAGTCCTTTTCGTTCCCTCTTCATTTCTGCCACCTGGAGGTTTCCTCTTCTTCCTTGAACCATTTTTTTTTTAAATGGGAGGAAGAGAAGGTTTTTATTGGCATATCCATGTCTTTGGAGCAGGGATAGCAGCTATTCTCATGTGTGTTCATTCTGTGTCCAAAAAGAATTTAGTACCACTGGTAGTTTTCATTCCAAATTCCTACTCATACATACCCTGTGAGGCAAATGGCATTATCTCCACTTTACTGGAGATGAGAGTTATTCACCCTTAGTCACTAAAGGTAGTCAGGAGCAGACTTAGAATTGAAACTCATTGCTATGTTTCTTAACCACTACTTTATCTGCTTCACTGTATTGACTATTAACTCCAGGATTTTTATATTACATCCTTTTGCTCTTTGAAAACCAGGTTTGAATACTAATTTAAAGAACCTGTGCGTCACCTGACTGAATTTCATCTGAAAATGTCTGAATGGTGGTTGCATGGCACTTGTTTCTTTTTAGAAACTCATTTTCCTATAAAAACCTTGGACTTCATTCCTAAATGCAACTAGTTTCTGGGAAATAATGAAGTTGTGTCAGGATGGTACTGAGGCTGCTTAACTGGCGTCTTTCAGCCTCTTGTCTCCAAACTGCTTATTGCTCCTCAGAATTAGACCCCAGTCTGACAGCACTTCTGTGAATGGCAGGCACTGTCTCAGGCTAAAGGCAGTCTTTCTGACAAAATACAGAAATAGTGCTGACTCTCCCCCGCTCCCCCCCCACAACACGGCTAGCACCACACACTATACTCACTCCTTTGCTATTTGTGAGTTTATTTAACAGCCTACCCAACTGTCTCCTTCCATGGAAAGTATTTTCTTCATTGTCTTTTGGAATGCATTTGAAGCCACTTCTCTTAACCAATAAAAACATCTAGTTCTTCTATTTTAGGAAACTTTAATATTCTTATGTAGTTCACGTTGTATAAAATGTCTTGAATGCAAGCAAGTTATCTTTTTCCACTCTTTATGCCAGACTTTTAAGAAAGAATCTGTTTGTATCTAATTCTGCTTTGGCTGCTTCCTACTGCAGTGAGTAGCAGTTTTGGATCAAGTTCCCAGTGGCAGCACTGTTGGGGGAAATTCTGCATTTTTGGGGAATGACTGACATCACTCCTGGTGCTGTTGGATTCCACCCTGTTTTCTGGGAATTTATGACTGTGGCTCTGACTTAAAACACTTAAATCTTCTGATTCTCACCAAGGTTTTTGTTTTGTTTTGTTTTTTCAAATGCCCCTCAGACATGGTTTTGTAGGAAATTGCAGATGTCATACTCCCAACTATATAAAAGCTTTTACTAGTGAGGTTAAAGTACAATGTAATAACTGGATCAAAAGCACACTAAAACCCTCTTGCATTGGTTCTGAAAATCCTAGACCTCTCTCAGAGATCCAGACCCACAGACAGCCATGGAGCTCCATTAGAAGAAATAATTTGTAGTTGATTTTTTTTTCAGCCTTCTATTATTCATTGATTCCTTTGAATTCAGAAGAAGTTGCAGGCACTGTCCAACCTGCATTTTAGAACTTAATTTGTAAAAGAATGATGGCCATAACCTGTAACTTAATTTAAGTAAAGAATGAAATCTCTTGATGAATTTTATAAATATTTCCTGTAGGAACAATGATACAGAGGAAAGAGGTAGATTTCCCGGCTAGCCTTCAAAGGCCTCTTAAACCAAAGTTAAGCAGCACTGCTTTTACAAACAAGGTATCTTAGAAACCCTTCCCAGTTCCAGGCACCAGAGACTGCCCCCTCCCTCGGATTGACGATATGTTCCAAAACTTTGAGACAGCTCATCTGAGAACAGGGATTGTAGCTTCTTTAATATCAGGGACTTATTCCCCATCCCCAGGGAGTTATACATGAGAGGTGGGGAAGAGACCTGGGAAAACCTCCAGAAGAACAATGTGTACAAAGGCTCTGAAGTTGGCCAGGTAAACCCACAGCCGGGAGGCCCTTCTGAATGAGGAGGACTAGGAGATTAGTAGTCAATGAAGCAAGTAGTAAGAATTACACCTGAACAGAATGAGGAGGCAGCAGCAGGAGCGCATCACTCACCTACACAGGTGCAACAGGGGCCCTGCCTACTGTGGCCACAACCAGCCCCTCGGACTCCCTGGGAAGCTTCCACTAGCTCTGTCCTCAGGGCTTTGTCACTCTCTGGACTTTCAGTTTTCAATTTCACAGATATTCTGACCCTAAGACAGTCACTCCTCTGTTGCCCACTTCCTTACCTCTGTCCTCAGGTTTGGCTCTTACTTGCTTTCCTCAGTTCAGAAATCTTGCTGCCTGGTTGGCTTCTAAGAAAGACTTCTTGCCCTTCCTCTTCTCTCATGCCTCCCTCCCACACACATTTCCCTCTTAACCATGGGGTCCTCCCTCTACCCTTTTTATCGAAGGGCCTCCCCACTCTACTGTGTCTGGGCTGTCCTCCCAGCCTTTCTCATCCAGGGAACGCAGACTCCAGGTCTCTTCTGCCACCTCCGTGCCCCGCCTGCCCCTCATTACTGGGCCTCTCCTCTCCCTCTGCTTCCGGTTAGCCTGCCTCCCTCCCAAGTTTGGGCCTCCTCCTGCCTCCATCCCTTCCTTTTGTGAGACACTGCTCTCAAGTCAGCTTTTTAACCGTCCCCCTGCCCATTCTCTAGATTTCCTCTCCTCTCCCTAATTTGAGGAGTCCTTCTCGCCTGCCTACTTGGGCCTAGTGCTCATGCTCTCGACTCCCTTCTCACCCTGGAACACTTTTACCCATCTCCCCTATCCCATCATCTGACCTTTCTTTCCTGTCAATCTTTCACCTGTCTTGTCACTGAGCTAATGATCTTTCCTCTTCTGCATCTGAATCCTTCCCATCCCCACCATAGGCCCTTACCACCTCCTCCCCCATTTCCTTCCTATTTCTAACCTGCATCTTCCCCCATTTTCATTTCTCTCTCCCCACTTCCCCAGTTACAAATCCTTCCCTCCCTTCCTGACCCAAGGACCAAGCCCCACCCCTCACCCCTATACCTTTTCTCCTTTTCCCTCAAAGCCCTCCATCCTGAGCCAGGGCCCCTTTTTTTCCTCTCTGGACCCCATTTTCATCCCCTGTGATCTTGACTGTAGGCTCCTCCCCATTCTTGATTTCAGAAATACTCCAACATCTTTCTTCAACCCCAGCCTTTATTCCTCATCTTTTTTCTTACTACCCTATTTCCTGGGGATTCTTTAAACTCTTCACATATGGGACTGAAAATAGTCAAATGCTTAAAGATGGAAAATACATACACTAACATCTTCAAACATGCTTCTCCCGCTTCCTGAACACCCCGGAACCCTCTTCCCCACATCTAGTCATGGCTGGTTTCATTTTGTTCAGATTTTAGGCTGAAAGTCACCTTGTAAGAGAATCCTTCCTTCCCTGGCCATCTAATATAAAGGAGTCCCAAACCCCTAGCCACGTACCATACTGATTTTTGTTTTCTAAAGAATATTTAATCCTGTGAAATCTTTGTGTTTGTCCATCTAGAATTGATGCCCCATGAAAGAGGCCTTACTTTTCCTGTTCATCTTGTGTTCATCTGTTCATCGAAATGGTGTGAGTGTGTCCGTGCTTGGTCCTGTCCAACTCTTTGTGACCCTATGGACTGTAGAGGCTGGGAGAGGACTGTAGCCCACCAGGTTCCTCTGTCTGGATTTCCCAGGCAAGAATACTGGGATGGGTTGTCATTGCTTTCTCCAGGGGAGATTTTCCAGATCCAGGAATCGAACCCGTGTCTTCTGCATTGCAGGTGGATTCTTGACTGCTGAGCCACCAGGGAAGCCATTTACAATGGTACCTGGTACATGATCAGTCTGCTGGATAAGTTAGTGATTTCTGAGTGCCAGACACTACGTCAAGTGCTCACTTTGTCTTGTTTAATCTTTCCAACAAGGCTAACTGAGGTAAGTACTTTTATTATTGCTACTTTATACCTTAAATAACTGAAATGCAGAAAAGATAAGTGAATTTGTCTGTTTTCTGAAAACAGTTGGTTTATCTGAGAATTTAATTCAATCTGTATGAAGTCACAACTCGTGTTCCTTCTACTTTTCTGATGGTCCAGAGGAAAGGGGCTGTTAGGAAAGGAAAGGAAGGTGGATCTGAATGCAAGGTAGGTCAAATTGGAGTCGGGCTCCTGGGCTAGGTCAAGGAGTACAGGGTGTAGAGTATAGGACACCAGACCCTAAGTTTAGAATGAGGATACAAGAGCTAACATTTAAGAGCACTTATTTTGTGCCAGACACTTCCAAACAATATATTCTCTCCCACCTATGAGTGGTAGGTAATAGCATTTCACAGATTAGGAGTCTGAAGTTCAGAGATGCAGATTATCCTTTCTGAGGCCATACAGGTAGGATGTAGGGGAGCCGGGATATGAATGACCCCAGGCAGTCTGACTACAGGGCAGGTGCTCCAGTTGCTGTCCTGTGCTATGTTTACAAAAGGCGTGTGCTCCGTGTTGGACACCAACTCCTGCTTCCTGGAGTCTTGTCTCTTGACATTCTGCATAATGACCTAAGTGACGTCACACTCCTACCTCAAGCCTACCTCTTACTGCTCTCCATAGAAGATGTGGTGGATGATGACACCCCACTAGCACTGGGGAAACCTCACTTTTTATCACCCCCCTTCACCTGGGATCAGCATGGGGCAGTGATTGTGGATGAGTCTATCTGCTGTATAGACTCAAGCTTTTCTCCAGTGGGGTGTCCTCAGACTTAGATTGGTAAACAATTGGGGTAAGAAATGGAGAAGTCCTTGCAGCTAACGATCTAAAACCACAGCTGTTTGTTGAACACATACTGTGTGGAAAGCCCTAGCTCAGCACTAGGAATCCAGTGATGAATAAGACATGATCCCCACTCTCAGACAATTTAGTGAGGCAGATGAAAACCAAGTAAACAGGATAATTATTAACTGTGCTGAGAGTGTAGGATAACAGAATGAGTGCCAAACCAGAAAATAACAGAGCCCATTTCACAGAGACGGGTGGAAGACCTGAAGAGTTGCTGAAACATGAACAGCAGGAGCCAGCAAGCAAGGTGGTGGGACAAGTGTTCCAGGTGGAGGACGCCACTCAGGCAGAGACGCAGGTGAACACGTGAGCAGTGAAGACGAACAGTTCACTTCAACTCTGAATCACCTGCTTTTGCCCTGAACACACTCCAGGGAATACGGACTGAGAAGGACTCAGATCTTTATCGTTTAATTATTACGTAAGAAGGGACCATGGATGCCATCACTTCTCTACTGCTTTGGCCAGAATGAAAAGTTCTGCAGACCTTTTCAGTGTGAGATTAAGTAGGCCACTTGCAGAGCATGCGGTAGACTGCTCAGACCTGTTGTCCAGATCACTGTCGTAACAGGTCAAACAACAGTTGTTTGAGTAATAAGGAACCAACTAATCAAGATTAAAGCAGATACTGAGTAACAACTGGAGAACATCTGAAGCATTTGCTATTCCCATGGGAAAGTTATTTGTGACAGGCATGCTAGTTGACTACCTGAAACTCCTCCTTTTCTTCAATTAACAAAATTCTGATTTTCTTAGGGGTAGTAACATGCCCAGGTGAAAGACTGCCTCATATCCCCTTGAAGCTCAGAATGGCAACTTGAACCCAGCCTGGCCAGTAAAAGCACAGAAGTTATTGGGTGGAACCTCTGGAAAAACATTCCAGAAGAAGCCAACTTGGACAGACTCTGTCTTTTGTTTCTCTTCCTTTTCCCTACCTAGAATTGGGTATCTGATGCCCAGGTACGCAGCAGCCATCCTAGGATCATGAGGATAAGAAGACTATATGCAAAGGAGGCAAAATAATAAGACTGAAGACTAGCTCTTGACTTACTACCTCTGGACTTAACTGTTAAATGAGAAAAAATAAATTATTTGATTAAACTGCTGCGGTTGTTTTTCAGGTATATGCAGCCAAACACAATTTTAACAGGGCTAAAGTGGCAATCACTGCTAAGACATACAAACGGGTTCTTTAGCCAAAGACACAACTGATAATGTAACAGGTCTACTGGGCTGGATATTCTCATTACCCTGCAAACCCCTGTGAACCTAGGATATGAGGGAGTTAATGATGAAAATTGGATCAAAAAGGCATTCTTCAAATTGCAATGCTTTTATTAGAATAGTAATTGCAGACTTAAAACTACACATATGGAAAAATGAAAACACTCAGAAAAATGCTATTACAGATTGAGTAAATTAGTAGGAGGAAAAAGATTTCTTCTGTGTATACAAAATGTAAACATTTGCCCTGGGGTTTCCCACAGATGGCACAGTCCACAAGGACTTATTTGGAATAAAAATATCTATTGGATCTCCAGTATAGCCTCTATAACATCTAGAAACTTGCTAGATTGAAGTTAAAGTTACTAGCACACTCTGAATCTTCTATGCAAAAAACTAAATGGTCCCAGTCAAGGCAACTGCTATGTGTGAAAGCAGAGACACCGAAGCAAATCAATCTTCCAGGGATGAGCTTCCACCCACTGTGCTAACTGTATTTACATTTACCTTGAGAGAATATACACAGTATATAAAACCCCTACTTGAGTCTGTGGTGGAAAATGAAATATCTCATGAGACGCTCCAAAGCGCATCAAGTCAGTCACATGAACTTAGGGAGAAAACACTAAGAAGAGGCCCTCTTCTGTTCAGAAAATGGGGACTCATAAACATCCATGGGTGGGCAGGTACAAACCAGGTGCTGATCTCCATAGATGTCATCAATCCGGGAGATGGTTGGCCAGAATTTGTTCTCTGGTTTCACAAAGGGCTGCAGGGAACAAAAGACAGAAATGACTTGGGCTATCCTGAGAAGTTTCTTGCAGGGGTGGGGGTGGAGTGGGGAGGACACTGCAATGCTCCTCCCACAACCTGAGATATCACTGGCCCAGCAAGTACTCAAATAGTGTAAGAAGCTAAAATCCAGCCTCCTTCATCACCATCCCTCCAGATCTCCCACCCCTGCTCCACCAGTCTGCAGAGCAACTTCACATAATTAAAAGGATGATGGCAGAAAACACTGACCCACTAAACAGACTTTCATTTGGTCTTCCTGCACTGTGCGCCCTGAGGATTTCCAGGCCTGGGGTTGGCACTCTGACCTCAGAACTTGGAAAGCCAATTCCTGTGTTGTGTTGTTCTGCAAAAGTAGCCTACATACGGTCACTATAGTGAAGAGACGGCAAGAGCGAAGCCCTCAGAGTGGGTGATGGCCCCTCATACGCACGTGAACCTGGACCAGCTGGCACGTCCAGCTTCAGAGGAGAACTTACAAGTGGGAATGCTGCCACCTCTCTGGAATACGGCCGATCCCAGTGGGAGGATGTGACACAGGTCAAGGAGTGTGGAGACATCTGAGACAGAGACAATGGACAGGAGAAGGGTCAGAACAGAAGCCTGCCTTCCCCTCTGCTCATCATGTCTGCCAGTGAGCTGATGAAAGCCCACGGATGGAGGGTGGTTGTTTTGTTTCAGTTTGTGGGGAAGGAAATTTTGGTAGGAAAATGTTTATTGTGAAATATTTCAAATACCAGAAAGTTACAATAACATAATAGCACATTTACCACCCAACATAAATCAACAACATTTTGCCATGTTTGCTTAAGCTTTTAAAATAAGAAACATTACAGATATGGTTGACCATGCCAGCCTATCCCCTCTCCATCTTACTGCTGGTCCTCTTCACCGGTGCCAGCCACTATCTTGAATTTGGTTGTCATGATTCTCATATTTTTATAGTATTACTGTATATGTTAATAAACTGCATAGAGCTTAGTTTGGTACACTTTTAAACCTTATAGTATCCTGTGTGTATTTTATCCTCCACTTGCTTTTGTATCTCAGTATTATATTTTTTAGACATCTATTGCCATTTTTTAAAAAAATTGTCTAAATCCTGAAAGAATCATCAGTATCCAGAGAAAAAACGATGAGAGCAAATCATATTCTATTCCTCCACTATACTATGAGACTCACACGGGACCAGCCCTTCCCCGGCAGTCATTGGCCCCAGTGCTCCACCTTCAGCGGGGCAACTCTGGAATGTGTCTGAGCTCCTCTGTACATCTCAGACTGCTTCTTTGGCTTGGAGCCGTAACGACACAATCACAGCCTTTGCAGTATTTTCAGTTCACGATCCTTCAGCTTAACAGTGGCTGGACCTAATACAGAACTCTTAGGGCTCTGACCAGATATAAAAGTAACATAGTTTTGAAGAGACAAAGCAATGTTTAACAAATTTTTCTCCAGTGTAGGCCATAAACATGGTAAAACATTCAGGCCAAGTACCAGTCTGGTTGTTTTAAGAGGTAACTATTCCAATATGAGAATATCTTTATCTAGAGTGTAAAGGTAAGTAATCTCAGTAGAGAGCATCAAACAGAGATACGGAATGGTAAGACTTCTCTAAACTATAAAGTCCATCAGTCTCTGCTCCCTCCTTTGACAGCCAACTGGGTCCTTGTGGGGTGAACAGCACCAAACAGATATATAAAACCAACAAGGACCACTAAATAGATATTTAAAATTAGAACATATCAGAAATAACCACCTTATACTTGGGTAACCACTGCTGTGTTGATTGAAGATTTAAACTTTCGGGTAATGAATTTATCCTCTCAGAAGAACAGTCTTATTCTAGGCAAGGATATCATCTTCCAGTAGAGTTCAGAGGTTGCCAGTACCCCAGCCAGACACTGCTTTCTGCCCTCTGGGATATTTTAGATAAAGTACAGGTGCCTGTGTACCTTCAGTGGGTTGACCCTGGGGTCTATGCGGCCCTCCTCAATGTCGGCAATTTCCTGTCGGATGCTGATCATGGCATCACAGAATCTGTCCAGCTCCGCCTTGTCTTCCGACTCGGTGGGCTCAATCATGAGAGTGCCTGCCACCGGCCAGGACATGGTGGGAGCATGAAATCCTGCCAAGGAGATAGGGGAATTTGTGTCACTAACTTTGACCTCCCCAGTTTGGAAGAGTTTGCTATTGTATGTGTCTAGGGATTCACTTCAGCACTGTTTATGGAAGAAAAGCTTAGGAAATAACATAACATCCAACAGTAGAGGATCGGGTAGGCAAATCTTCCTGGGTATCCATACAATAAATATGCAACCATTCCATGTATTTAAATTTATATTTGTTAATAGCTCTGAACATTTACCCAATTTAAGTGAAAAGGGCAGGCAACATAATGATATTGTCTTGTTTTTAAAATGACAGTGTATTATAGATGGCAGCCCACCAGACTCCCCCGTCCCTGGGATTCTCCAGGCAAGAACACTGGAGTAGGTTGCCATGTCCTTCTCCAATGCATGAAAGTGAAGAGTGAAAGTGAAGTCTCTCAGTCATGTCCAACTCTTCGCAACCCCATGGACTGCAGCCTATCAGGCTCCTCCACCCATGGGATTTTCCAGGCAAGAGTACTGGAGTGGGGTGCCATTGCCTTCTCCATATGCATATATATACACACACATTTATGTGTGTATATATACATACTTTATATACTTGTATATATTTTATGAGGGAAGCTGTCTCAAAGAAGAATAAATACTAAAATTTTAACAGGATTATTGGCATAAAATGAGACTAGAGTTTTTATTTTACCTTGTGTTTTAGAATCTTTTTATAATGTTCATGTATTACTTGCAATTAAGAGAAATTAAAATAGCCCACCAAAAGCTAAATAATGAAGTAACAAGCATTGAGGACCCTGATGTGAGTGTTATTGTCCTTATTTTACAGATGAGGAAACAGTCTTGGCCAGGATGTATAAAGTCTTTGTCTTTACACTGAATACAGACTGAAGGTATTTCTATGTTTCCAAAAGTTTTCACATATGAAGATGAATTTATAAAATATGATTGAGAGAGAGATTTCCTGGACAAAAGCCAAAAAGAACTTTTCTCCAATTCTTAAACTTTTTCCTGTGAAACTTTAAAAGATGAAGAACAGTTCCTAGGTTGATACTCCTGTCAACTAAGTTTGCCCTGGAGGTCAATGGTTCCCGAATCCTGGTGTGCATCATTACATGGGGTGCTTTAGAGTCATAACCGCATTGTTTAAAGGATTGTCTTAACATTTTTTTATAAAAATTTTCAAATATACTGGTAAGTTGAAAGGACTATAGAGTGAACACCCATACACCTACATGGCTTCTACAATGACGCTTTGTTTGCTTTATCATATATCTAGTCATCTATTCCTATCACATAGCAGCTGGCAAAGATTCCACCTGCAATGTGGGAGACAGGTTTAATCCCTTGGGTGGGAAGATCCCCTGGAGGAGGGCATGGCAACCCACTCCAGTATTCTTGCCTGGAGGACCTCCATGGACAGAGCCACCTGATGGGCTACAGTCCATGGGGCCACAAAGTGTCAGACATGACTGAGTGACTAAGCACAGGCATCTACTCCTATCACACATCTAAAGCATTTGCCTTAGTTCTGATGCATTTTCAAGCATGTTACAGTCATTTGTACACTTCCCCCTTAAACATTTCAGCATGCATATCATTAACTAGAGTTCCATATCTGCATTCAACGTTTCCATATTTTTGTGATAGTTTGCACAAATTTTAAGTACCATTTAATTCATTTTGACAAATGCATACAACTCTGTCACCCAAATCAGAAAGACTTTTCTTTTTAAACAACAAGCTGATCTCATTACCCATTAAGTCCAACCTCAATTCCATGAGTGAGCAAATTCAGCACAATATTTTCTGCAATAGTGGTTCCTATATCTGGAACCATCTGAGTTACCATGGAAACACAGATTCCTGGATCCAAGGTATGAGCCTTTAAAAATTCAGAATCAGGTTAATCACAACACTGTTAATCAACTATACTCCAATATAAAATTTTTAAAAAGTTAAAAAGACAAAGTTAAGTTTGGAAATCTCTGCCCTCTGGCAGAGTGCCCTTCACACACCTGATAAGATTCATCCATGAAGTACTTGTAAATGCAGATCACTGTGCCTCATCCCTGGAATTCTAATTCAGTAGGTGTGATTAAGACCCAGAATCTCTATTGTCATCTTCACTGTTTGTTTTTAGAGCCATTCACTTATTCTCTCATTTGTGAAACACAATTGTTGAGTGCTTCCTATGTGCCAGATACCTAGACCATCCTGAGCCTATGGCAAGTGTAGCCATCACTCTATTAAACATCAAAATATCAAGGTTGTAGATAGAACCGAATTTGGAATACTGGGCAGTAACTCCAAATACCACTTCTCTTCTACTCCCCATCCCCCGCCTCCCTCCCTGCAAATGCTGCTGCAGTCAGATGTGGGAAACAGACCACACACCCCAGAAATGAAGCCTCATCCTGAATCAGTCACTGGCCGGGAGGTTAAGCCAGGTCACAGAAGTGGTCAGGAGGAGATTCTGAAGCAACTGCTAATTTCATTAATGAAAACCATCTCTGGTTTTCCCATTTATTATCAGGGTAACTCTGCATAAGAAGATCATTCATTCATGGGAGGAAATGAGTCACCATGTGACTATGTGGGACTCCTGTTACGGTAGTAAAACTATAAAATTATTAAAGTTTTCACATTCCTTATTAAAAGAAGTCATTCAAATCATCTTAAAATTCAGATAAGACTCCACATTCATCAAAAGGCAAAGTTCTCCCCAACTTAGCCTTCCTGAGAACTGAAGAGTCTTTGATGTTATTAATGTCACTAAGAAAATGTATTTTAATAAAGCCTGTGCTGAGTGAACATCCACTAACAATACACAGATTAAAAAAAAAAAAAGCTTCAAAGAAAACTGCATCATCTCTGTGAAAACAAGGTGCACCCATTCCTTCATCTCTAGCAGCAGCTGAAACAGGTATGCCACGGCTGAGAGGGCTCACGGGCCATAAACCTCAAACGCCATTCATCCAATACTCCTACACGTTGTAGGCGCTCCACTCCCTCTACCTGCACACCAACTTACCTCTTCACGGCCCTCTCTGTCTACTAGGAGTGGGATAGGTCAAATAATTTACCGGAAACCTGGATAGAGGACAGCAATCATTTTCTTTGGGATTTTAAATTTTGTTAACAATAAAGACTCCTTCCTAGCTGTTGATGGAGTCAAGATATGTGATTTAATATCTTTCAAGGGACAATCTGTGGGGCCATCGTGTTTTTTTCACTCACAGTCTACGGCTCTCTATTTAGCCTATGGATGAGTTTACTGTGGTGCAAACACATTCAGTCTGTGGTCCATAACCAGGATAGGCAGCTGCATAAATGTCAGAAACCCAAGTTCTCCTTAAGGGGGTCTCTCCTGTGAGACCACTCACCATAATCTTGAAGCCTCTTGGCCACATCCACAGCCTCAATATTTGCAGACTTTTTGAAGGGTCTTGTATCCAAAATAAATTCATGAGCCACATATCCTGTTTGAGAAAAATTATTTCTGTTTACAATTAACAGCTTGTTATTTTACCCAAGAAAATGAACAAATCAGCTTTTTAATGCATATCATTGAGGACCAAGGAACAATGGGTACTTGGTAAGTTATAGTTGACAATAAAGCCTTCATCTGCTCTTATTACACATAAAAACTATTAACATGTCATGCCAATTTGCTCCATCCTCAGTGTTCTACACACCCATGAACCAGGAAGCAGGTGGCAGGCAGGACAGGAGCTGGAAGGCTTACTAACATCCCTGGGGATGAGACCATTTTTATTCAAAAGACCAAAAATATACTTGCAACAGTTTAACATGTCATCATGCCTGGTCCTTTTATATAAAATATTTCTAGTGTTAAAACTCCACTGATACATTTTTCAACAAGTTTGCTCCCAATATCCAGTTAATGGTTTCTACTGTGGGCAGGTAAATATATATGAAACGTATATGTATAAGACAGATTTTTATATGATTCTTCAAAGGGGCTTATGAGGTTTCAGTTTCAGGCTTCGAACTGAGAATTAGAAATAAGGGTGTTGAACAGCACACCACAAGTGGCAAGGAGCTGAAGAGGCTGAAGTCTTGCAGCAGTCAGTTCACTTTGCTTCTCTAGGCTCAGGCCACCATCTCCCCAGTATAAGCTGTTGACCACCCATCCAACATTAAGAATAAACCACCAAGTCAGCATTCTTAAATAGAGCAACATTCCTGGGAAGTTTCCCAAATGCCATGGCCTACATAACTGATGAATTATCTTCAAGGAAAGTATCTACTCAGTAAAAAATAATGCACTCCTTCTTAACCGCTGTCCTGATTCTCAGCAAACAATGAATCTACTTAAAGATACTTGGAGCAGTCATAACTTCTATCCTGAGGAGAATAGCTCTAGTCATTAACAGCCCCTGAAGACAAAATCCGTGAACTGCTCTGCTTTTTGTGTGATGAATACATACGAAGGGGTTGGCTTTGTTTGTAAATAAAAGTATGAGAACCCAAGACTTTGAATATACTGTCACCACATATCTTTAAAACAAGCTTTAACAATGATGAGGATTCAATAGTAAGGAGTACAGTTCAAAAGGAGAAAAATGTATTCAGAGGTAGATAAATTTAGAGGGAAAAAAAAAAGTGCCTTAAAGAAATGACCAGCTGGAATATTCAGGGGGAAAACTGTGAAATTATTTAACTCCTCATCAACTATTAATTTCAGGAATCCTAAATGCCCCACTATGCTACCGCAACTGGGGAGCCAAGCCTTGAGCTTCAGCCCTTCTTTTCTGAGGTTCTGGCAACCACCTTGGCATTGTAACAACAACTCAAAGAAAGAGGCTAATGGAGCTCACTGCTCTGCTCTGCTCTGTGGAACACTCAGCTGGCAGGAGGGGAGGAGGAGACAGGCTCATGATGGGAAGGAGTCTCTCTTGCTGGCCGGCAGACAGCACAGTCTTTCAAGCAAAGGTTCAGTTACTGAAAGGCCCCATCAAGCCCAGCCCAGCCCAACGCTGCTAAAGCAAGACTTCATCTGCAGAGGCCCTGCCACGGCCAAGTGGTTTGGGAAGAGTCCCATTTCCAAAATGAGGTTCAGATGTTATTTTCTAAATCCATATTCTAATATGTTCAAATGGAAACCGTTAGCGGGATTTCAGCGTCTCTCTCTTTCTTCTGTCTCTCTCTACTTGAGCCTGAAAAGGGGTGACATTTAAACTTCATGGTTGTTGGGGGCCAGACCCCTAGATGATCATCTTTGTTTGCAGTTTTTAGGGAGAAAAGATATACAAATCTTCTATGGCATAGATGAGTCAGAGGAATCTGAAGTAGAAATTGTATAAACTGATTAGTGCAAGTTTTAATTTTCAGTGAGTAGGTGTTTCCTCCGGGCCTAATCATGACTATAACTGAGAGTCTGAAAAGATAACAAGTCAAAGGAGCAGGGATGGGAGTAGGAGATGATAGAAAAGCAAAATAGAAGTGGCTTGGCTCTACGCTTGGAACATCCCTCTCCCAACCAGTCATGAATTATCTTACAAGGCTGAGGATGACCTGGGAAAGTGCTATAGAAAGAAAACTTCTACGCACCAAACCTGGAATTTGCTTTTCCTGCATCCTCAGAGTGAGTGCCTAGAAATAAATAGAACTCACTAGCTAATTAGAAAGCTTGGGTGGGCAATCGACACTCAGTCATGCTTTTCAGTTGCAATCCAGAGACCACAACAAACAGTATCAAGAGGACAGTTTTCCTGGGAATGAGGTCGGGGGGTGGGGCCCCTAACCTCAGGAGGTCACTTCCCAGCCAGGGTTGCAAGGGTGCAGCCTCTGAAGCCCATGTCCACCAGCCTATAAAGGCCACCAGGCAAACTCCTCAAGGACAAGAATTTCCAGGGAGAGTTAACATTTGTCTAAGGTCAGAAATGGATAAGCATTTAAGAATTTGAAACATAAAGAAAACACTGGTACACTAACAAAATGGTCTGCTCCACTGACAAGAACTCTGTTTAGATCAGACAGTGAGCCTAGCCTCCCACAAAAGCAGACACTTGTGAACATTTTCATTTCCTCCTTTCAAAATGCCTGTTTACCTGAGGCAATTCCTCTCCTCATCCTTGCAGAATAACTACTACTGCTGCTCCCCATCCCAATTCTTGCCTATCAATTCCTTGCTTCACAAAATCCTAAGCCTCAACAAGTTTAGCTGGTATTTTCAAATTTCTCAAAGAAATGGCTCATAAAGGGAAGCCTGAGGACTTCCCTGGTGGCCCCATGGTTAAGACTCCATGCTACCACTGCAGGGGGCATGGATTCTATCCCTGCTTGGAGAGCTAAGATCCGCCAAGTCTTACCGCTCTGCAAAAAAAAAAAAAAAAGAGGGGAGTGGGGGAGGAATGCCTGTAGTTCCCTAAAATTATTGCCTCACAGTGGTTCATAATTCCAGTCTTATTTAAAGCTGGTAAATATGATTAAGAAGAGTAACAGTCTTCTAATATCGCCATTAGACATTCTGGAATACAAAGTGTTTATTAAGAACATTTCTATTTTGGGCCATCAGGAGGTACAGTGATCATTCTTTTTTAGGCCATAAAATACCAAACCTCTGATTGTGTAATGAATGTGTTTACCAGACCAAACACGAGACAAGTTTTGTTTCATGAACTTTGGGATTGGGTAATAAAGTCTGTAATCACCAATCTATTTCTGCTTGGGATGAGAAATACAATTCATTATTTCATTCTGGGATAAAATGTCAAAACAAATGGAAATTTCATCCATCTTTTTGTGTTACAAGCCTCCTGGGACAGCCTCTGCCTAAAGCGGTCGCTCGCTGCCAAGCACACGGCAGGCGCCTGATCGGTACTAGCTTGCTCACTTTCCTCTCCTCGAGTACCATCTCCCGCTGTGCGGTCCACACCACATCCATTCTCACTCTAAGGAACTCAGGTTTGCATCTCACAACTCTGTGAACACACTAAAACCACCGAAATTCAGTGGGTGATCTGCATGGTACGTGAATCCTATCTCAATGAAGTTGTCAAACTTGATCCTAAGGATGTATTAAATAAAAAATGATTTGACAATTAGGGAAAAAGTACCCTATACCTTGTAAATTAAAGCAAAAAGATTATTTCCATGCATCACATTGGCAAAAACACTTTGGGTTTGGTTTGTGTTCCCAGCCTGGCACTTGGTGTTCACTGGGCCCTGGGGCGATGGTCCACTCACAGGCTGTTAGTGTGATGTAAGTTTGAATTAAGGATCTCGGGGGAGACAAGGTCAAACATTTCAAGTGTGTAAATGCGTTCATATCCTGAGATAATTTATCTTCTACAACTCTAACTTATGTAGATAATCAGGGGTGTTAAAAAAAAAAGCTAAGTAAAAGATATTCATTGCAGCGTTGTTACAAATAATGTGGCGGTGGTGAGGGAACCCCACAGAATTTGACACATGATACATACCATAGAATAAGATATAGTCACTTTCAAAGGACATTTAGTGACACAGGAAATGATCATGATATAAAATAAAGTTTAAAAAACAAGACACAAGCTGTTTGTAATATGATCTCAATTGTCTGAAAGTACGGTGGGAAGAAATACAACAGAATATTAAGCCATTATGTCTGCTTGATGAAACCATGGGTCATTTCCATTTTCTTCCTCAAACTTCTTTGTCCAAATTTTCCATGTTGAGCACATGCACATGACTTATACAAACAAAACAAGCCAGACAAAACCAAGACTGATGCGACCCTGAAGGCCAATACAGAAGCAGGCTGCATCTCACAGCACAGGAGCTATATTTGAATTAATTAGCAGCTCTTGTAGCTTCTTTAATACCCACTTCAGAAGCATTTCATTGTGTTGCTTAGAGACATACTGCCCACTGCGTTCCTTTCTCCTCTCTGGGGAGCACTGCTAACCAGAGCTCCCGATTATTTAGCTCTTTTCTTTTTTCACACTCTGGAACCACCCTTGTGGACACACATTCACAAAGCAAGATCAGTCTTTAAATTAAAGATCACAGATGGAGACACACACAGGCCAGGAGACGAAGCAGGGCCTTGCTGCTGTGGCCCTGGGACTGAACACTGGTTACTGACTGCTCGCTGCTCTCTCTAACCCAGGCTCCACACCCGGCGGTCCCTGCTCTCGGACGCACAGCCACAGTCAGGCCCTGCCCGCCTGCCTGTCTCTCCCGGCAGGCCCTCTCACCACCTCCAGGCTGACTTGATGCCGCTCCTATTATTCCCTCTACAGTAGCTTCACTCTCACCTCTTCACAGCCTTTCCCGTGGCAGCTTAAAATCACCTTATTCTCTTATTTAAAAATAAATGAAGATGTATCCTATTGCAGCAGCTCCTGCCCCCTTCACACTAAAGCCCCCAAACTATGAAAGTGTCTGCCTTCCCCTGACCTCAGTCCATGTCTCAGCCCCTTTCCACCTGGCCCTTGCCTTGCTGTTGGCCCTAAATGCTTTCAAAGGTGACAGAAGGCTTCCTAACTGTGAAACGCGTGGGCTCTTAAGACTTTAGAGGCCAGCCACCTGCTCTTCAGCTGTGCCTCCATGTCACGCAGGACCACCCACGTGTGCTGACTGTGTGTGTTGTGCTGACACGACGCCGAGGACTGAGGCAGCCACAGCCTCCCCGCTGCAGGAGCGCCAGGTCTGCAGGAGCGAGCCGATGATGAGTCAGTGGGAGACTCCTTGTGGTGGAAGGAGCCGAGAGGAGTAGTTCTCGCCACCAGAAAGCAAAGGGCAGCCTCAGGGAGGAGGTGTGGGCAGAGCAGAGGCAGGAAGGATGGGTGCCAGGGCAACGCCAGCGCCAGCAGGTGGGACGTGGGGAGCCTGACGCTGCCTCAGTGCAGGTGCCCCCTCACCAGGCTGCTTTTCCTGCATCCGTTCCATGCAGCCATCTGCTTGAGAAGTTTCGCTCTAGTTTCTCAATATGGTTTCCTTGGGTCTCACCAAGGAAAAGTCTGCTCTCAGACTCTGTGCCCAGGGCCACACCTCTGCAAGTCCACTCGCGCCAGCCCCTCCCGGTCCAGGGAGACCTAGTCCCTCCATCTCTGTCTCCCTCCCTCCATGATAAGCTAAAGAAAGTGAAGGTGAAGTCGCTCAGTCATGTCCGACTCTTTGTGACCCCGAGGACTATAGCCTACCAGGCTCCTCCATCCATGGGATTCTCTAGGCAAGAATACTGGAGGGGGTTGCCATTTTCTTCTCCAGGGGATATTCCTGACCCAGGGATCGAAAATATCCTTTTCTGTCTCCCGCATTGCAGGCAGACACTTTAACCTCTGAGCCACCAGGGAAGCCCTATGATAAGCTATAGAGGCTTCCCTAAAAGGTTTTCACTCTCAGCTAATCAGTACATAAGTCCTCTGATTCTACTTCTAACAGCATGCTCATCCTCTGCCTCTGTCTCGATGATATTAACATCCTCTTAATCCTGTCATTCCCCTGCTCAGAAACCTTTCTGGCCCAACCAAGGGTGGAATCCAGAGCCTTCCAAGACCCTCAACCCATGTTACTTCTCTAGCCTTACAGTCTGCTCCCTCTTCCTATCCCATCCTTCAACCCACCCAAGACTCAGACAACTCCTTTCTCTCTAGCTTGCTCCTTATCTCTGTTTACTGGGGTTCTGCTGTGCTTCCTTTCAAGGCTTATCTCAAAAGGCTCCTCCCAGAAGGCTCTCCCAACTAGAATTATTCCACTCATCCTCATGGCTGTGGGGGAGGTAAGAAGCTCATGGGATTTACGTATATGTCTCTCTATGGTGTGGTCCTAGTTGTGAGTTGTCCTGAGACTAAGTGCATGGCAGAGCCCCACCAATATCCCTAAGCTG
The DNA here is from genome assembly GCA_006410615.1 of Neotragus moschatus. Lineage (NCBI taxonomy): Eukaryota > Metazoa > Chordata > Mammalia > Artiodactyla > Bovidae > Neotragus > Neotragus moschatus. The sequence continues at coordinate 914,299 of SJYA01001209.1, read as the reverse complement.
TTTACTAAATGGAAGTTATTTCCAGTACCTCAAGGTTTTACTCTGATATATGCTGAGAAACAGAAGTTTCCCACTCACTTCTGCAAGTCACATCCACTAGGTCAGACTTGGTTTGGCCAAGAAAAAAAGCCAAAGTGAATATAGGCTGAAGTTCATACTTGCCTCTTGCACCCCGGAAAAGGACTCTGTAGTGCTTTTCTAATCGCTTGGCCATGTAGTTTGCATTCAAAATAGCAATCTCTGTGGCCTGTTTAAGGCCCTTGCCTCCCATCATCTGCAATAGAGGAAAAAGTAGTCATCAACCACGGAACACGGAGACCCAGTGGACACTAACCAAAGACATCCCCAGATGAAAGGAAGTCAGCTCCCCAGCGCTCTCTGGATTGCAGGGGAGTGAAATAGCCTAACTAAGATATCTCTTAGTCTTCTCTAAGCCTAAAATAACTTTTGGTTTCCCTCTTTGAGCAGTAATTTTATGTTTTTTATTGTAGTTAGAAAATTTAGAACAGGGAAAAACTGACTGCTGACTATTGCCTTATTTACCCAAGAAAAAGAACTGTTTTTGAGGAGTTTCTGTTTGGTTGTTCATTGTGAATTTGAGATGCCTTGATAATTGCCATGAATCTTGAGGGATCTTGGCCAAAAGAACCACCCCTGAATCCATTTTGCATGGTTTGTCTTTCAATTGTCCATAATTCAGGTTTTTATGTTTAACAACTGAAAGGTTCTCAATCTTATCCTTTTCTGGTGGTTCATAAGTCCCTATGATTTTATGGGGATAGCATCACCAGCAAAGAGTTTAAAACCAAGACTGTACAAATTTGTCCTGCCTACTTTCTTCCCAGAACACCTCAGATGATAGAGGCTTGATATATGTTAACACAAAAATGATGTAAAACAAATGAAATAACAAAGCAGGGATACCAAAGTCCAAAATAAGGAGAGGACACGCTCAACCAGGTTGGCCAAAGAAGGGTTTCCAGAGCGAGAGTTAGAACTTGAGTAGAAACTTGAAAATGGGTAGAATTTGGACAGACAAAGACAAAGGGGAGGAGACTCTAGGTGAGAATAACAGCAGAAACAAAGGTATGGAAGGAAGGCCCGTGGCTGCAGCCTGGGCACTGCTGTAGAGCCAGGTGGGCTGTGACCACCTCTCACAAGCCTCACATCCTTGCTGGGAGAGACCTGGACGTGGCCTCTGCCTCTGGACCTGTGCATCAGAGTCAGAGCAACTTTATGGCCCCAGTTCTACCCTGCCTATACTGAACTGATTCTCTCTGGAATGGGGCCTGGGAAAGTGCATTTTGGGGAGAATCTCCTAACAATTTTGTGTGGGCTGGGACATCCAGTTGTAGAGGCCAAGGGAAGCCAGGAGAGGATGCAGAGTCTTAGCAGAAATCTAGCAGTTCTGTAGGGAGTATATGAGAAGAGCTATATAAAGACGATAATTCTAGAGTCCTGGTAATAAGTAACAACAGCCTGAAATAAAGAAAGGGCCCAAGGTAGGAGGGGTGGCTGAAACCCACCATATTTATTTCATTCTTAAACTGAGTTTGTGTGGTGTTATCTGGCACACAGCCAAACCAGCCCTAGGGCATTTATTTTCTATATGTGGAAAATCATCTCTAACCCAAATAACATTCCATAACAAATGACTCAGGTTCACAGAGACCAAAAGGAAGCTGGGAATTAAGATTCTGTTTGCAAAGAAGCAGACCTTTATGATGATTGTTCTTACTGTTGCTATTTGCAAAACAACTCAGGTATGATTTGAAAACGCAGGTTTTAGTCTCTGGGGTACAGAATTGTTGTCCCAGCTTCCCAGAAAGTTTTCATTAAGAATCATAAATGCCACACTGTTCAAGAATAACAACCAGCCCAGAGAGTCATCTGGCAAGATGTGCATAGCTGAGTTTGGGGTTTATTTCACCAGATCTTCGCTTTCTCTCAGGAGGGGAGCCAGTTGGGGAAGACTGCTCTAATTACCGGCTGAAGAAGTGCTCCTATCCAGTGTGCGATCTTGTCAGCTCAGGAGGTGGGCAGGCTAGTTTGAATGAGAACTGTGTAAAATAAACTCTGACCCTAATGTGTTTAGGGGTGTTTTTGTTTTTTTGTTGTTGTTTTTTGAAAAACACAAAAGAAGGAAGCCCGTTCTATGACAAAGTCTAATTACCTTCGAGAATATAGTTCCACAGGCCCTAAAGGGCAAAGAGCTTCAGGAAAACCTTTACATAAGTGAATTTCTGCTATTTTCATCTTATCTTCCAGGCTCCCAAGAAATATAAAGCAAAATGAGATGTGTTCCTAAAATTTATCCCAGGATCTCAACCAAGTGTAATAATTAGTATATGCACTGTTTTTCTCTTGTGAGGGGCTGTACAAATCCTACAGGAAACCAAATGACGTGGCCAGAACATCCATATGACTCATGGTACTTAGCTCTGTCTGGAAAAATATATCTGGCATGTCAGTTTCTCTGGTGTTAAACCTACTGTGAGAACCCAAAGGAAAACAGCCTGATGAAGAAAAGATAAAATGAATTTTAGCTGATCTCTTTAGGACGGTTTCTTCCACTCAAGTTGTTAGCAATTTTCACTGCACCGCATCTCGATCATGGATTTCTTCATTTTTAAGTAAAGAAGGAATCTGGAGTCTCAGGTCCCCATCCACACATCACTCCCCCCAAACCATCTAACACTCATTAGCAGGACTCACCTTAATATAAGCCCATGAAATGGGCAAGATGCAACTGGAGCCCCACGGGGCTGCGCTGATGGTGCCCAATGCCTGGGCATCTTCACTTGGTTTTACCGAAATGATAGGATGATTAGGCAGAAAAGGAACAAGATGCTTCTTCCTGTATATTTTTTTTTAATACAAATTTAGACGATGTTAAAAAGATCTGGTTTAACTCAACAGGCAGGTCCTGGGCCCTCTCAGGAAGCTCTATTCCTAGCAAAGGAACTCTGACATGGAAGGGGCCTGGTACCTGCTCAGGGGCAGATGTTCAGGAAGTCTCCCTTCCTTCCTCCTCTGCTGGAGGCATGGCTCACCAGCCATCAGCATCCTAGCAGCTCAAACAAGTACCATGGCGGAGAGCTGGGGAGAAGCAGGCAGCCTGGAGCAGCATGCAGAGCTGCGGGCCCATGAGGATGTGGGGACATCCTAGCCCTCACACCCTCTCCCCCCTGCCCTGGCCCCCCACTCTTTCCCAAGGCATCGAAGGGACATAGAAGGATGCTGCTGAGATGCCCCATAGGGTGACAACCACAGGCCAGCCTGTGAACATCAGTCGCCCCACCTTCCCCACAGCTGAGCCACTGCAGCCCTGCTGCTTACTAAAACAGGAATCAAAAAGGAAAGAAGAAAAACCCAAGGCGGCCGGGCTCCCCATGTCCCCGAAGACTGGCCCCTTCTGCACATTTTGGGAAAAAGGAAGACGCTCAGGAAATGGTTGCTCAGCATCATTTCCATGAGATGATTTGATTTCAGTTTAAAAAGTTATCAACTGCTCCGAGATATTGCTTTAGTCTTATTCTGACTTCATCCAATTATTTCTAGTAATAAGGTTTGTTTCCTTCCTACTTATCCCAGATGTAATAAGAATTCAGGCTGTAAAGTGTCCAAAATATTACACCCAATTTCCTTTTTTGGCAGGGGGACATTTGAGTCCTACTCCTTTAGCAAATTTTAATTATACAATAGTGTTATCAATTTTAGCCACCATGTTATATGATAGATCCTCAGATTGTAACCATAAGCTTATTTTAAAAATAAAGCTGCTCGGAAGTCTAAATTAAAGTCCAAGAGAGTCATCCCAGTGCCCCAGTCCCCAGAAGGATGGTATGGGGAGGGAGGAGGGAGAGGGATTCAGGATGGGGAACACATATATACCTGTGGTGGATTCATGTTGATGTATGGCAAAACCAATAAAATATTGTAAAGTAAAAAAAAAAAAAAAAGTCCAAGAGACACTTCCAGGTGCTAATATACCAGTTCTTACCCATAATGCTCCTGGAAAGCTTACTATTCCTTTCTGTTAATAAACTTGCTCTGTCTATACATGACTGGGAGCTGAGTGTGGCCATACACACTGTGATTAATGAAATCTATGTTTGCTTCCCCTCGAAAGCACCCCATTCACTGCTTATCACCCAGCCCGTAAGGCACACTACATGTGAAGGTACCCTGACACCTGAAGTCCTCGATGAGAACAACAGAGTGTGGGGCCAATCTCTGATTCTCAGTCTTCAAAGGCATCCCGAAACCAGGGCCCAGAACTCACACTCCGATGGGCCCCATGCCAGGACCGCCACCTCCATGGGGAATGCAGAAGGTCTTGTGAAGATTAAGGTGTGAGACATCAGACCCAAAGTCTCCTGGACGACAGATTCCCACCTGTCACAAAGGGAAAGAACCAAAAGCAAAAGTCAAGAGCTCAAAAGGGTGCTCTGGAGAGACAGCCATCCTGCTCCCCTGAGAGGAAAGGCAGGAGGAGATGTGCAGCTCAAACTCAATATCCCCCAGTCAGCATGCCCTGCAGTTTCTATGGAAACAGCAATTGACCATTTAGATTTTAAAGTATGATCTGGATATACCATCAACTCCTAATTATCCACCTCCAAGAAAGGGGAGGGGAAGTATAGGCTTTCCTGACTATTGAAATAGGCAATTTCACCCCAGCATGTCTAGCACCCCAGCTTTGGGGTGCACTTTACGGAAGGGCCCCTTAGGACACATGGATATAGAAGGCTGGAAGGCTATCTGAGAGAATAGTGAGCTGAAAGAGAGGAAGGGAGCCTGACAGTTTTCCTGAGACCATCCTGGTACCAGCCACAACATTCAACAGGTGTTCCTGCCACTGTGGCATTTGAGCTAATTGTCGATGTGATAAAAACTACAAGAATCATTTATGCTATTGAATCAACAGACAATCCCTGGACTGCTCAAAAGAGATCAGATAGAAGCAAAGAAAAACAGAAAGAGTCTGAAATTGGGACTTCCCTAGCAGTCCAGTGGTTAAGACCTCATAATTCCAATGCAAGGGGTGCTGGTTCAATCCCTGGTTGGGGTTAGACCACACATGCCACTCACTGAGGCCAAAAAAAAACAAATTAAAAAAAAAATTTTAATGAAAGTGAGGAGAAAGAGTTAAATTTTAAAGCANAAAAAAAAAAAAAAAAGGAGGAGTTGAGAAGACTCTTTAAAAGACGATGAGTCCCTGCCCTCCAAAGTCTCCCTGAAGCATTTCCTCAAAGGCACGTGTCACACAGACTCTAAAGAAGGCTAAGTGTTGAAGAACTGATGCCTTTGAACTGTGGTGCTGGAGAAGACTCCTGAGAATCCCTCAGACAGCAAGGAGATCAAACCAATCAATCTAAAGGGAAATCAACACTGAGTACTTGTTGGAAGGACTGATGCTGAGGCTGAAACTCCCGTATTTTGGTCATGCTAACAGCCGACTCATTGGAAAAGTCACTGATGCTGGGAAAGATTGAAGGCAGAAGGAGGGAGGGCAGCAGAGGATGAGATGGCTGGATGGTATCACCAATGCAATGGACATGAACTTGAGAAAACTTCAGGAGAAACTGAGTGACAGAGAGGCCTGGCATGCTGCCATCCATGGGGTAGAAGAGTCAGAAACAACTGAAAGACTGAACAACAGCAAAAGGTCACACAGACCACCCCCTACACACACACAGCCAGGCAAGTAGTCAGGATCAGCCCTTCAGAGCCAGAGATGTGCAGCTGTTTTACACTGATGAAACTGAGGCTAGTCCAAGGTCATGGGAGCTCAGTATCCACCAGGGGCCAAACCTTGGGTGTTAATTCCCTCAGGAAGGGAGTCAGGTGACCTTCACGCCTTTGGGGGTCACATCCCCGCCCCTTGCTGCAACAAGCTAAGAAAATTCAGCTCACTCCCTGCTTCCCTTCAACCTTTTTACTTCCTCCTCAGCATCCCCTGTGACTGCATGACCTCCTTGGGAGGTGTGTGTGCGTGTGTGCGTGCGTGCGTGTGTGTGTGTGCACATGCGGGCCCGTGCATGAGCACAGTCACTCAGTCGTGTCCGACTCTTTGCGACCCCATGGACTGTAGTATGCCAGGCCCCCCTGTCCATGCAATTTTCCAGGCAACAATACTAGAGTGGGTTGCCATTTCCTACTCCAAGAGGGCCTTCCCAACCCAGGGATTGAACCCATGTCTCTTGTGTCTCCTGCAGTGGCAGGTAGATATTCTTTACCACTGTACCAGGATCTGCAATCCCAGTGAAACTGTAGTACATATTTTGATTCGGCAATATAGGAAGTCAGCCTCTGTTCTGAATTCAGTGTCATGTTTTAAGACAACGGTCAAGAAGACAATGTTCTTTTCATACCCATTTTTTCACATTGCCCACCTGAGCGTTCATGTTGGCCCCATCCAGGTAGACCTGGCCTCCGTGTTGGTGGATCAGGCCACACACGTCTCCAATGTTTTCTTCAAACACTCCATTGGTGGATGGGTATGTGATCATGATCGCTGCTAAGTTCTCCTTGTGTTTATCCACCTGTGAGGCAGAAAAGGAGCGGAGGGAGATAACGAGAGGAAATGTTTCTTTCTTAACCAATTGCTCATTTTTTAAAGGATTAAGAAAGATGAAATCTTGGTCTTTTCATTTCTCAAACTGTCTCAGTGCAGGATGCCACTAATAGAAGGTCCATAGCCATTTCTGCCTTCATAAATCATTCTAAAGAAATAAGAAGACTCCTTTAGACTAAGTCTCCATGGTCAAAACCAAAAAACTGTTCAGAAGATTTCTGGATATTTTGGGCTGAATTCTCTAAAGTGGTTTTCCTTTGGTTCAAATCATCTCAATAATTATTTCAGATTTTTTCTGGTTCCAGACAAATCAATTCTCGTAGTTCATCTTGCTATGCTCATCTTGCCAAATCCATCCTATCCACTTTCCCTCCGATTCTACTGAAATTAGAATTCCCACTAGGAATGTTCTGCTCTGATTTAAAACAAACAAACATCATTTTTCCTTTTGACAGAAGGCAAGCATATATGAAAGACATGTTCCTGTTTTTTTGACCAGCAAGTCAGAGAAGAGGCTCATGTCAAAACAAAACAAACAAACAAAAATTTAAAATCATATCCTATATTGGAGAGACTTAATAATTACACATTTTGACACAGAATATTAATTGGTAAAAACTTTATGGGGCAATGGGAAGTAGGGAGGTGGATGTGAGAGATAAGTAGTTTTGTTTGTTTTTATCTTCCTTTTGAAGGTAGTTACATGAAGTTCTCAGTCTCCATGCCTAATAACCCCAACAAAATCACATTGCCATTCAAGTGATTTCCTTCCCTCTTAAGATGCAGCCTCCAGTCCACCAGTGGAAAGCAGATACGGTTGCTAGGCAACATCTTCCTGAAGGTTGGGAGGTTGGGAGTTTGGGAGTCGGGGTTGGTGTTGCATGAAGGAGGATGGAATGTTGCCTGAAATTCAGCAAGTAATGGCTGGGACCATCACAAACATCTGCAAAATCTATATTTCTGTTTTAATCCCCAGCACAAAGATTGAGAACACCTGTGACTTCCAGTTTGTTCATGGAGGTAGGAGAGGAAGATTAGGCAGAAGGAAGCAGGCAGATTCTGCAAGGACTGGTCTTACTACCACCATGAATAATTCAGTTTCTTACACATGCACATATTAGAGGATGGAATTTCAGTTTAAAGGACCTTCTCCTTGTTAAAGAAGGAAAAGGTGAAAGAAACTATGGTCACTTTTACTCTGGACCAAAAATGTGACTCTTGTTTTTATTTTTCTTACAGAGATGGATAGGTTTTCTGATTTTATGCTATTTTCCCTAGACCCATTCGGAGAAGGAACTGCAGTCTTTTAATGAGAATGCAAAAGAAGATACGTTGACCTAAACCATCCCTGATCCTCGCCACTTCTTTCCAACCCAGACCTCCCCCATCTGGTAAGTGGAAGGTGAGTACCATAGCCTTGAGGTGAGCTGCATCGATGTTTCCGTATTTATCCACCTCCACAGGCTGAATCTTCATGCCTGCCATGTGGGCACTTGCAGGATTGGTCCCATGTGCAGATTTTGGAATGAGGCAAACCTTACGAATGAAATGAAAGGAAGGAAAGTGAGAAAAGTCACCAGGCTGTTCATAATGACAGAAAAGTCCTACAAAACGCTTGGAGCATAAACATAATAGGTGCCATATACTCTATTTAAACTGACCAGTGGTCCCTTAATATCTGCTTACAACTTCATGATTACCATATTGCAAAACAGTGTCAACAGAGGAGTTGACACCTGGATCCCCAAATACTGTTCCCTAAAGACTTTCAGAATATTAATAATCTCCTTCCTTATCCCAGTAACACCAAAACAAGCCTAGGCTTATTCTATCCTTGCCTCAGCAATAATATGTAGGAAGCACCTTACAAGAACAAAGATTAGAAATTAAACTCTAGGACTCAAATGCACACATCACAGCTCCAGTGCTCTGCTTGGCTCTGCTGGGACCCAGGAGAGATAATGGTAGACATATCCCAAGGCCTCCCAGTGACAACACACCAGTGATGTCATCATTATTGGATGCTTACTCTGTGCAATAGATTCTCTGTTTACATGAGAACAGCCAAGCACAAATGCCCATCAGTTTCCGCCCTGTGCTCACATAAGGCACTCACTGAGAAGGCTGGCATCTGTATAAATAAATGTCTAGACGGACTTCTCTGGTGGTCCAGTGGTTAAGACTCCATAATTCCAGTGCAGGGGATGTGGGTTGGATCCCTGGTTCAAGAACTAAGATCCCACATGCTGTGCAGCACAACCAGATCAAAAAAAATAAAATAAATAAATAAAAGGACCCTTTAGACAGGGACTACATCACCTCAAACAAGACTCCTTGGCTGGGAGGAAACATTTCTTGCTTTGTCAGGAGACTACTCCTCTCTTTCTAAAGCGATCTTGGTGTTGCCAGTATAATTAGGGAAATGAAAATTCTCAAAAAAAAAAAAATTGAAGAGATCAAGAAAGAGTATTGCAAGAGCTTAAAGATGTGTTGAATTCTTATGGAAAATGGTTGGTGGGGATAATCCTAAAATTGCCAGGTTTAAATCATTTTCATTTCCTGCCCCCAAATCATGTGACCAGAGGTGAAGATACATGCTCTGTGTGATCTGATGACGCCCCACTATAGGAAAGGGCACCCTGCAGTTCCCTCCAACAGAAAGCAGTAAAGGAGAAGCAATGTTGACCCTGAAAACAATTCTGTTTCTGTTTTTAATTCCAGAACCAATATTGTCACCCTGTGAAGAAAAACGGATGGGCATTATAAAAATGGGCTTATGAAGGGGAAATTTAACTTAACAGCTGTTTCCTCAAAAACAGCAAAGCCATCTATTTAAGCAAAATGCATGTGACCCAAAGAGAACTATCAACAGAAGCAAAGATGAAATTACTCTGTTCTTCTGTGGACAGTCAGCACTTCTTTGAATGGTGACCCCATGAACCGCAGCACAGCAGGCTTCCCTGTCTTTCACTATCTCCCAGAGTTTGCTCAGTCTTATGTCCATTGAGTCAGTGATGCCATCCAATCATCTCATCCTCTTTTGCCCCCTTCTCCTCCTGCCCTTAATCTTTCCCAGCATCAGGGTCTTTTCCAATAAGTCGGCTTCTTTGCATCAGGTGGCCAAAGTATTTGAGTTTCAGCTTCAATATCACTCCTTCTAATGAATATTCAGGGTTGATTTCCTTTAGGATTAACTGGTTTGACCTCCTTGCTGTCCAGGGAACTCTCAAGAGTCTTCTCCAGCACCACAGTTTGAAAGCATCAAAGCGCTTAGTCTTCTTTATGGTACAATTCTCACATCTGCACATGACTAGTGGAAAAACCATACCTTTGACTATACAGATCTTTGTTGGCAAAATGTTGTCTCTGCCTTTTAATATGCTGTCTAGGGATATAAGGATTAGCAGGAAGAAAATGTCTCAGTCATTTTTTCAATGATTTGTTGCTGATAGACATTTCTGATTTTCTATGTGGATCCTCACTTTAAAATTTGTGGTACTGTAAGGGACTTCCAATACCTAGGTTCTAGGACAGAATCTAGATTTGATATTTTAGCCAACACTAACTCTCTTTGGCTCATTTATGCCAATTTAGGTGGATTTTGTATTTTTTCTAACTCCCTAGTGTGCCTGGCATAGACCCAACATAGCTCATCTTCAAAAGACTTGCCGAATAAGTGAAGGATTAAGGAGAAGAAATCCTTTGCAAGGGAAATCAATTTCCTACCACTGGTCAAACCCAAAACCCAAAGGCCACTACTTTGCCTCAGGCAACTGAGAAAAGAAAAATACATATACAGGTCTTGGGGGAGGTTTTGGTGGTGCTTTTTTAGTTTGTTTGGGTCAATGTATTCCCTTTGTATAGGAAACTCAATCACTGATCAGCAAACCTGAATTAGTATTTGACTAACAAATGAGTAATAATTATAAAGTGCTTAGGATAGTGCCTGGCACATGCAATTTTTACATAAGTGTTTTTTAAATAATTTGTAGTCTCCCAAATTAAACTGGTAAATCAAGAATTTGGCCATTGCATTTTAGGAACCTCTGAAATTTAACCTAAGAGCAAATGTGAAAATAACTTCCCAAACAGTTTGAAATAAGAAAACCATCAGGAATCCAGAAGGTTCTATAGCATATGACATCCCCACACATTTTTTTTTTTTTTTTTGCAAAACAGGATATATTTTACTAGTTTCTGTTATAGTCTAGTATACGGGAGCAGCTGTCTTGAACATCTCTGATACAGAAAAATCCTCCATGATTATTTGAATAATAAATCATTTTCTTCTTCTCTAACTAAAAACTCAGGTTTAATTAAAATCTTTAGGATGCCAACATTTCCAGACTTGAGGGTTCTGTTTCTATAAGCCCAATGGCTGGGTAGTCGCCCCTGCCTCCCTCACCCACCCTCAAAATGCAGCATCCCACTCCTCCCTGTCCTTCAGCGGAATAACCTCTCCTAGCACTTCAGTGAGAGCAATGTGAACAGTGGAGCCAGGAGAAGCATCACACCCAAGGGGACTGAGATAGCAGGGAGGACTGGAAAAAAAAAAAAAGAAGGAAAAAGAGCTGAGAAGAATCCATGTGTCACAGAAGAACTCTGCTGTTGCTACTGTTTAGTCGCACAGTAGTGTCCAACTCTTTTATGATCCATGGATTGTAGACCGCCGGGCTCCCCCATCCATGGGATTTCCCAGGCAAGAATACTGGAGCCAGTTGCCATTTCTTTCTTGAGGGGATCTAACCGACCCAGGAGTTGAACCTAGGTCTCCTGCATTGGCAGTGGATTCTTTACCTCTGAGCCACCAGGGAAATCTAAAACTCTGCCCAGGCCCCGTCTCTCATCCTTTTTTTGTGCCCTTTCTGGTTTGGCCCCTAACTCCTCAACATTAACATACAGTGTCTGGGGTCAGCCTGGAGAACTAGGAACCAGTGCAGGATGGGAAGCATCACAGAGTAGACAGAACCTGGATTTGAGCTGGCCTTTTCTCGCTAGCTGGTCACAGGCCTTCCACAAGCACCACAGTGTGGATCCCGGCGGCTTCCCCGTAAAGCAGGAACAACATGGAGATGGTAACACAGAATGAAAGGTTCCCTCTCCCAGAGTCCCAGGAACTTCATGGTTAAAAAGCATAAGGACTACAAGGAAGCCACAGAGGAAAATAGAAAAGGCAACTCTGAATGTCAGTCATCTGGCAGCCTCTCATTGGGCAACCAGGAGCCCAACATCTCCTTTCTGACACTGAGATTTTGAGGTCCAAAGAACAACTTTAATTCCAAACTAACCCTTCCTTAGATAATCAAAGAATTCAAACCCAAGTGAAAAAAAATTTACAAGTTGCAGTATCAAGAAGGTGGGAGAAAAAAGTTTTTCCTCCCATTTTGTGAAAGGAAAGTAAAATAGTATTTAAATTCTTCCCTGCAAAATCCAAGTAACTAGCCATAAATAATTTTCCAACTTTAATAAAACTAGGAATGGACTAAGACTGGGCTACCACCAACTGCACCCTACTTCTGTGTGCAGCCAGAACTCTGACCCCTTTTTCTCTAAACTTCCCCGGGCTGGGCAGACGCTTGTGACTTGCTCCTGAGTCCTACCCACTAATGCCATCTCCACAGCTTATGAAGTTCAAGGTCAGCGTGGCCACCACCAAGAACACAGGCCTCCTTAGGCCACAATCTGAAGCTTGTGTTGTTAGGTCATCTGCTAAGGGAACTGCCTCAGGATTAGTGGAGGTCTGTGGAGCCCATTAGCACCCATGATCCCACAAGAGCCTCCAAAAGCAGTTTGGACCCTGGAGACTAGACTCTAACTCAAAGCAAACAGAACCGTGAACTCTGCTCCATGTCTTCTTTTGTTGTTGAGAGCTGAGAATCACTAATAAGGAATTTATTTATTCAATAAATATTTTTTGAGCATACATAGGGCAAGAACTGTGCTCAGGCACAGTAGGAGTTATAGAAGAATGAAAGCTCAGTCTCTGCCCTCTGTCCAGGCCTGGGGCCAGGGCTGAGCCAAGGAGGGAGACTTGGAATGGCAACATTCCTTCCCCTTCCACCCTTTGCTCCCTGGGGGTAGCAGTTCTGCAGCCAACTGGCTAACTTTTATAGACTGGGTTTAAGAAGCCTTTTATCTCAAAAAGTTTTTCCTCAAAATGGTCCAGTGAAACGTCTTAAAGGCAAGGATCGTAATAGCCACTTCATAGACATTTGTTTCTTGATTATGTTTCCCCAACTTCTTCCAAGAAGGCTTGGAGGGCGTGTCTTACAGAACAAAAGGGACCCTAAAGTTGAATCCACTGCCCTCCCCGCCACCCCACTCCAGCGGTAAGCAAAGGGTTCATACTCACAGTTCTGTGTGTTTCTCCTTTCGCATCTAAGTAGGCTCGGATAGAGGCCAGCCCGGCGTATTCCCCCTGGGCTCCGCTGCAAAGACAGGAAGAAGAGGGTCAGAGCTTTATGCCTCTCTGCCTTCATGTACTCATTCAATATTCATCAGGTACGGGCTGTATGTTCACCAATATGTGACACAAAGTTCCTCCTAGAAAACAGTAAGCTCACGTAGGACCCCTGCATGAGCCTAAAGTCTTGAACAAAAAGAACACCTGGTCTGTGCACTATAGCTCACCCATTCCTACTCAGAGATGGGATTTCAACCCTCGCTCAGGACCATGCATCTAAAAAAAATCATTTTCATTATGGAAAGTTCCAAAACTGTGCAAAAGTAAAGAGAAGAATGTAAGGGACCACCACATTGTGCCTATTGCCCAGCTTTAAAAATTAAAACATTATGGTCAATCTTGTTTCTACCTACATCCCTCACTAACTCTCTCACTCTGAACTAGATTATTGTGAAGCAAAACTCAAGCATCATATCATTTCATCAATTCAAACTTCAATATGTTTCTTTCAAAGATAAGAATTATCTTTTTAAATATAATTGCAATTATCATACTAAAATGATGAACAATAATTTCTTAATATCACTAAATATTTAGTCAATGATCCGATTATACTGCAAAGGAATTGTACATTGAGTACAATTAATTGAGTATAATTGAGTGTGATACCATTCCTGACAGATTCAGGGTCAGCTTTCCTAAGCCCCACATACTCACGGCTGCTAGAGGCTAGCCATACCCATCTCAGCAGTCCTTGAAGGCACCACTTTTAGAGCACACTTAATGACTAACATTCCAGGGAGGGATGCTGAGTCAATCATAAACTGTTACTTAATGTTCTCAGTACTCTCTGCAGGAAGGAAAGGAAGTGAGTAATAGGTTTTTTAATCCCATTCAAAATACATATTTCCTCCATTTCACAAAATTACACCATCTTTTGACTCTGTGGAAGGCCCAGTGGTTTTGGCATTCATCCCTCCTGGTCACCCCGTAATAATGAGATCATGCTCTAAAAAAGAACAAGGCTTAAGAATAAACTAGATAAATTGTTTAATTTCTAAATGAAAAGCTAAACTTGAGCACTAGAAAACATTTTTTTGAGAAAATGGTGGGATGGAACCAGTTGAATTTGAAATATCTGCAAACTAGCATAGGGACGTTGATGGCTTGGTGTCAGGAGATGGCGGAATTGACGATTTAGGGCTCAGCATGAGCAGAGGACAGACCAGAGGAAAACATCTGGAGGTGCAAGGCTTGGAGTCTGGCTGGAGGAATAAAGGGAAGTGGTGAGTCCACAGTGTGGGTGCCACAGAGCAACAGAAGAGACTAGATGAGCTAAGAAATAATGGTAAGTGTAAGCTACTCCAGTAATTAAGCACGTCCTATTTGCCAGGCACTGTGGTGCACAGACAAAACACAGGCAAATGAGAACCATTATTGCTATCATCACCAAGCATTTTACAATTTTTTTTTTGACCTCAGGAAATGTATAGACTAGTATTATGCATGGAGCAGCTCTGCAATAAATGTTTAGTCAATTTGTTCAAAACTGAGTTCTTCTTCAGTCCGGACAACATTAATGTCATCATTTCATCCATGGAAAAGGACTTCAACAAATGGACTTTGTCTCTACTCAATACTCTGTAATGATCTATTTGGAAAAAGAATTTTTTAAAAAAGTGGATGTATTTACATGTATAACTGATTCACTTTGATGCATAGTGGAAACTTAACACATTATAAATGAACTATACTCCAATAAAAATTAATTTAAAGTGGATTTTGTATGTCCTGTGTTTTTCTCATGACTTCTACTCATCTTGTGTTGGAAGATCAATCAAAGAAGGAAAGAAGAGACTGGAGCTAGGAGCCAGTAATCTAAGAGAAAGGCAGTATGCCAAAGACTTGATCAGAAATGCTGGATGTTTTCTGGCTTAGATACTCTTCAGTCATGTGCCCAAAAAGTGCAAAAGAAATATTCTAAACCCTACATAAGGATTATTCCTGGGGTACTATGAAAATAAAGGGAATTATTAGTGCCACCTGTTGGTGAAAAGGCATTATGAACAGTATCTGCTTATCTGCATAACCCAGATTGAGAACTCATCAGAAAAGTACTACATGTGGAAGGGCAGCTAGGATAGTGGTTTTCTGACATCTATTCAAATCCAGGGATTATACTGCATAGCACAGGGGACTCGATTCAATACTCTGTAATGGTCTATATAGGAAAAGAATCTTAAGAGTAGATATATGTATATGTATAACTGACCCACTTTGCTATAAACCTGAAACTAACACAACATTGTAAATCTACTATTAAATTTCTGCACGGTTTTTAAACTTATGAAAAAGTTAACATAGAACCCATTTTGCATGACTGCAGAATATGCTACAATTCATGACTTAGGGTGAATCCTAGAAGTTGCCAAAATTCATGCTGAATTATACAATAATTGAACTGAGAAAACAGTAGCATGTTTTATTTATAATAGTCAAAGTGGGATGTTGTATTGATACAAGTCAAAAGGTATTAAAAATGTGCTCTAGAGAAAATGATCACGTTAGGTATGGATCATAATTGAAAATTTAGGTGCTTATAATTTCAGGTTTATACATTTTTTGAATTATTCTTGTCTTAATTTTCTCTAGATGTTCTTCTGAAAATCATTAAATAGGTTAACACACCATTGTAGTTCACACACCAATGGCCACATTTAATGTGCAGTTTCAGAGAAGTGTTCTTTTAAGCTATTTACTAGTCAGTGGGCCTATTTTATTTGTAACAACACCTGAAATTCTTAAGTTTTCTATACGATGTCCCTAAAAAATTACATTTAAAAAGACATTTTTGTGAAAAAGATTTTTTGAGTGATAAACTGTAAAATTTAAATATGAAGTGAATTCCTTCCCATCTTTAATTCCTATAATTAAACACCTAGCCCATTGCAAAAACTGAAACATTTGGAAGCTAAAATATGCATCATTATCCAATGAAACCAAGGTTTTTGTAGATATAGGATTATTCTAAAATTTATATGTAAAGACAAAGCAACTGAAATAGCATTCTGAAAAAGAAAAAAGAGAACTCAGTCCTGCCTCTAATCTCAAAGCTCTCCTTGACCCCATGTCCCTTTCCAAGTAGTTAGACAGCAAGCTCCTCTGGATCTTAGTCTCCATCTGTCACATGTGGACAATGCCACTCAATTCACAGAAGAATTTAAAAGTAATACATTCTTCTGATTTTTAAAAAATTTCATAATGAAAAAAGTGATGAAGCTTAAGGTTAAAAAAAAAAAAAAAGCCCCTAATTCAGTTTTACTCCCTCAAAAGAAGCACTATTACTAATTTCTTTTGATACATAATGTTTTTTGTTTGTTTTTTACTGAAGGATAATTGCATTACAAAATTTTGTTTTCTGTCAAACCTCAGCATGAATCAGCCATAGGTACACATATATGCCCTCCCTTTTGGACCTCCCTTCCATCTCCCTCGCTATCCCACCCCTCAAGGTTGATACAGAGCCCCTGTTTGAGTTTCCTGAGCCATACAGCAAATTCCTTTTGGCTATCTATTTTACATATGGTAATAAGTTTCCNTTTTGAGTGATAAACTGTAAAATTTAAATATGAAGTGAATTCCTTCCCATCTTTAATTCCTATAATTAAACACCTAGCCCATTGCAAAAACTGAAACATTTGGAAGCTAAAATATGCATCATTATCCAATGAAACCAAGGTTTTTGTAGATATAGGATTATTCTAAAATTTATATGTAAAGACAAAGCAACTGAAATAGCATTCTGAAAAAGAAAAAAGAGAACTCAGTCCTGCCTCTAATCTCAAAGCTCTCCTTGACCCCATGTCCCTTTCCAAGTAGTTAGACAGCAAGCTCCTCTGGATCTTAGTCTCCATCTGTCACATGTGGACAATGCCACTCAATTCACAGAAGAATTTAAAAGTAATACATTCTTCTGATTTTTAAAAAATTTCATAATGAAAAAAGTGATGAAGCTTAAGGTTAAAAAAAAAAAAAAAGCCCCTAATTCAGTTTTACTCCCTCAAAAGAAGCACTATTACTAATTTCTTTTGATACATAATGTTTTTTGTTTGTTTTTTACTGAAGGATAATTGCATTACAAAATTTTGTTTTCTGTCAAACCTCAGCATGAATCAGCCATAGGTACACATATATGCCCTCCCTTTTGGACCTCCCTTCCATCTCCCTCGCTATCCCACCCCTCAAGGTTGATACAGAGCCCCTGTTTGAGTTTCCTGAGCCATACAGCAAATTCCTTTTGGCTATCTATTTTACATATGGTAATAAGTTTCCACATCTCACCCTCTCCTCCCCTCTCCCCATGTCCATAAGTCTATTCTCTATGTCTGTTTCTCTATTGCTGCCCTGTAAACAAATTCTTCAGTACTATTTTTCTAGATTCTGTATATGTGCGGTAGAATATGATATTTATCTTTGTCCTTCTGACTCACTCCACTCTGTATAATAGGTTCTGGGTTCATCCACCTCATCAGAACTGACTCAAGTGCGTTTCTTTTTGTGACTGAGAAACATTCCATTGTGCATATGTACCACAGCTTCTTTACGCATCCATCTGTCGATGGACCTCTAGGTTGTTGTAATGGGCATCTAGCACTACTGTAATGGTGCTGCAATGAACAGTGCGATACATGTGCCTTTTTCAACCCTGGTTTCCTCAGGGTATATGCCTGGGAGTGGGATTGCTGGGTCGTATCATATGGCGGTTTTATTCCTAGTTTTTTAAGGAATCTCCATACCGTCTTCCATAGTAGCTGTATCAATTTATATTCCCACCAACAGTGCAAGAGAGTGCCCTTTTCTCCATACCCTCTCCAGCACTGTTTGTAGACTTTTTGATGATGGCCATTCTGATCAGTGTGAGGTGATATCTAATTGTAGTTTTGATTTGCATTTCTCTAATATTGAACATCTTTTCATGTGTTTGTTAGCCATTTGTATGTCTTCTTTGGAGAAATGTCTATTTAGGTCTTTTTCCTGCTTTTTGATTGGGTTGTTTTTCTGGTATTGAGTTGTATGAGCTGCTTGTATGTTTTGGAAATTAATCCTTTGTCAGTTGCTTCATTTGCTATTATTTTCTTCCATTCTGAGGGTTGTCTTTTCACCTTGCTGATACTTTCCTATGCTGTGCAAAAGCTTTTAAATTTAATCAGGTCTCACTTGTTTACTTTTGTTTTTATTTCCATTACTCTAGGAGGTGGGTCATAGAGGGTCTTGGTTTGATTTATGTCATTGAGTGTTCTGCCTATGTTTTCCTCTAAGAGTTTTATAGTTTCTGGTCTCACATTTACGTCTTTAATCCATTTTGAGTTTATCTTTGTGTGTGGTGTTAGGAAGTGTTCTAATTTCATTATATGTAGCTGTCCAGTTTCCCCAGCACCATTTATTGAAGAGGCTGTCTTTGCCCCATTGTATATTCTTGCCTCCTTTATCAAAAATAAGGTTTTTGCATGGGTTTATTTCTATCTTGGTGCATGGTTTTCTATCTTGTTCCATTGGTCTGTATTTCTGGTTTTGTGCCAGTACCATACTGTCTTGATGATTGTAGCTTTGTAGTATAATCTGAAGTCAGGAAGATTAATTCCTCCAGCTTCATCCTTCTTTCTCAAGACTGCTTTGGCTATTCAGGGTCTGATCACAGCTTCAATTTCAGTGCATGCGACTGGGTTGTTCATAATTTCTATTTCTTCCTGGTTCAGTCTTGGAAGGTTGAAGTTTTCTAAGAATCTGTCCATTTCTTCCACGTTATCTACTTTATTGCCATATAGTTGTTCATAATGGTCTCTTATAATCCTTTGTATTTCTGCATTGTATGTTGTAACCTCTCCTTTTTCATTTATATTTTTGTTGATTTGATTCTACTCTCTTTTTTTCTTGATGAATCTGACTAATAAAGGTTTGTCAGTTTTGTTTATCTTCTCAAAGAACCAGCTTTTAGTTTTATAAATCTTTACCATTGTTTCTTTCATTTATTTTTCATTTATTTCTGCTTGGATATTTATGATTTCTTTCCTTCTACTAGTATTAGGTTATTTTTGTTCTTCCTTTTCCAGTTGTTTCAGGTGTAAATAAAGTTAGGTTGTCTATTAGATGTTTTTCTTATTTTTTGAGGTAGGATTGTATTGCTATAAACTTCCCTCTTAACACTGCTTTTGCTGCATTCCATAGTTTTGAGTTGTCATGTTTTCATTGTCATTTGTTTCTGGAAATTGTTTGGTTTCCTTTTTGATTTCTTCAGTAACCTGTTGGTTATTTAGAAATGTGTTGTTTAATCTCCACGTGTTTGTGTTTCTTACAGTTTTTTTCTTGTAGTTGATATCTAGTCTCATAGTGTTGTGGTCAGAGAAGATGCTTGATATGATTTCAATTTTCTCAAATTTACTGAGGTTTGATTGTGACCCAAGATGTGGTCTATCCTGGAGAATCTTCCATATCCACTTGAGAAGAAAGCGTATTCTTCTGCATTTGGATAGAATGTCCTGAAGATATCAATGACATCCCTCTCATCTAATGTATCACTTAAGATTTGCGTTCCCTTATAAATTTCCTGTTTTGATGAGCTGTCCATTGGTATGAGTGGGGTGTTAAAGTCTCCTACTGTTACTGTGTTACTATCAATTTCTCCTTTTATGTCCGTTAGTGTTTGTCTTACGTATTGAGGTGCTTCTATTTGGGTACATAGGTATTTACAGTTGTTATGTCTTTCTCTTGGATCGATCCTTTGATCATTATGTAGTGTCCTTATCTCTCATAATCTTTTTTTGTCTGATATAAGGATTGCTACTCTGGCTTTCTTTTGCTTCCAATTTGTATGGAATTTATTTTACCATCCTCTGACTTTCAGTCTGTATGTGTCTTTACATCTGAAGTGGGTTTCTTGTAGATAGCATACATAAGTCTTATTTTTTTAATCCATTCAGCCAGTCTGTGTCTTTTGGTTGGAGCATTCAATCCATTTACATTTAAAGTAATTATTGATATATATGCCCCTATTGCCATTTTCTTAATTGTTTGGGTTTGATTTTATAGGTCCTTTTTCTTCTCTTGTATTTCCTCACTATATAAGTCCCTTAAACATTTGTGTAAAGCTGGTTTGGTGGTACTGAATTCTCCTTAACTTTTGCTTGTCTGAAAAGCTTTTGATTCCTCCATCAATTTTGAACGAGATCCTTGCCAGGTACAGTAATCTTAGTTGTAGATTTTTCCCTTTCAGTACTTTAAATATATCCTGCCATTCCCTTCTGGCCTGCAAAGTTTCTGCTAAAAGATCAGCTGTTAAATGTATGGGGTTTCCCTTGTATGTTACTTGTTGCTTCTCCCTTGCTGTTTTTAATATTCTCTTTGTGTTTAGTCTTTGTTAGCTTGATTAGTATGTGTCTTGGCATGTTTCTCCTTGGGTTTATTCTGTATGGGACTCTTTGCCCCTCTTGGACTTGATTGACTATTTCCTTTTCCATGTTGGGGAAATTCTCAACTATAATGTCTTCAAAAATTTTCTCATACTCTTTTTTTTTCTCCTCTTCTTCTGGGACCCCTATAATTCAAATGTTGGTGTGTTTGATATTGTCCCAGAGGTCTCTGAGACTGTCCTTAGCTCTTTTCATTCTTTTTACTTTATTCTGTTCTTTAGAAGTTATTTCCACCATTTTATCTTCCAGCTCACTGATTCATTCTTCTGCTTCAGATAATCTGCTATTGATTCCTTCTACAGTATTTTTAATTTCAGCAACTGTGTTGTCTCTGTATGCTTATTCTTTAATTCTTCTAGGTCTTTGTTAATTGATTCTTGCATTTTCTCCATTTTGTTTTCAAGGTTTTTTTTTTTATCATCTTTACTATCATTATTCTGAATTCTTTTTCAGGTAGTTTTCCTATTTCCTCTTCATTTATTTGGACTTCTGTGTTTCTAGTTTGCTCCTTCATTTGTGTAGTATTTCTCTGCCTTTTCATATTTTTTTTAACTTATTGTGTTTGGGGTCTCCTTTTCCCAGGCTTCAAGGAAAGTTGAACTCTTTCCTTGAAGAAGGTTGAATTATTTCTTCCTTTTAGTTTCTCTCTTCCTAAGGTTGGTCCAGTGGTTTGTGTAAGCTTGGTATAAGGTGAGATTTGTGCTGAGTTTTTGTTTGTGTTTGTTTGTTTTTCCTCGATGGACAAGGCTGAGTGAGGTGGTAATCCTGTCTGCTGATGATTGGGTTTATATTTTTGTTTTGTTTGTTGTTTAGATGAGGCGTCATGCACAGAGTGCTACTGGTGGTTGGATGATGCTGGGTCTCGTATTCAAGTGGTTTCTTTTGTGTGAGTTCTCACCATTTGGTACTTTCTAGGGTTAGTTCTCTGGTAGTTTAGGGCCTTGGAGTCAATGCTCCCACTCCAAAGGCTCAGGGCTTGATCTCTACTGCCTGCAGTTAGTTGCTGTGGTCTTGATAAGTTGATGAATGAAAAGAACCTGAGGTTTTGCAAGGTCCTCTTTAGGAGAAGATTGAGAAGGACCAGAACCCTGTCCTGCCTGCATCTGAGGTCCACAGGAGTGGCCTTCTCGGAGGAACTGGACACTTCACGGGACCATGACTCTGTAAGAGGCTTGGAGAACCACCCTGCGCTTGGGAGCCAGAGTCTGAAGACCACGTGAAGTGTCTTGTAACAAATAATGTTTTGATGTTCAACATTTTAATGCCAAACTGTCCTCGTCAAACCCTCCTTTACTTTAAAAATATCATCCTCAAGTAGTTAGGAATTAAAAAATGACCCAAGTGAAATGTTAGCTAAGAAACTGACATTTATGATAAAAACTAATCACAGTAAAAGGGTTAACAAAACAGCTACTGTGTCAAAATGATCCGAATCAGTACATGCAACCTCAGAGGACCGCTCTCAAGAAAACATGGTAAAGTGAGAAAACATGGTAAACAGCAGGATAAAGAGGATATGCTTCCATACCTAAGAAGGAGTTCAATTTTAATCAAACTCTCTGTTGCATAACTCAAATATTCCCAACAGTATCTAGGTCTCTGCTTCAAATAGCTTTAAATAAAACCCCCTCAACATGTTCTTACCAATCTCTATCTAATTTGACATAACCTAAATTGTATGCTTAACTTTTGAATTCTGGGCAAAAAATGTCTGGATGGATCTAGCCAACCTAACCTTTCTGATATCTCAAGAGCACCTTAGAGCACTGGGTTTCAAACTCAACATCCCCAAATATCCCTGGGGGACTAGGGAGAAATATGAAGTCTTGGCTCACACCCCAAGTGTACTGAATCAGAATCCTAGGGTTTCAGCCAAATGCGAGAACCATCCCTCTAATGAACTGGTTCAAAATTGAGAAGGGAGTATACTGTCACCTTGCTTATTTAACTTCTATGCAGAGTACATCATGTGAAATTCTGGGCTTGATGAAGCACAAACTGGAATCAAGATTGCCAGGAGAAATATCAGTAACCTCAGATAACGCAGATGACACCATTCTTATGGCAGAAAGTGAAAAGCAGCTAAAGAGCCTCTTGATGAAAGTGAAAGAGGAGAGTGAAAAAGTTGACTTAAAACTCAACACTCAAAAAACTAAGATCATGGTATCTGGTTCCATCACTTCAGGGCAAATAAATAGAGAAAAAAATGTAAACAATGACAGACTATTTTCTTGGGCTCCAAAATCACTGGATGGTGACTGCAGCCACGAACTTAAAAGACACTTGCTCCTTGGAAGAAAAGCTATGATAAACCTAGACAGCATATTAAGAAGCAGAGACATCACTTTGCCAACAAATGTCTGTATAGCGAAAGCTATGGTTTTTCCAATAATCATGTACGGATGTGAGAGCTGGACCCTAAAGAAGGCTGAGCATCAAAGAACTGATGCTTTCAAACTGTGGTGCTAGAGAAGACTCTTGAGAGTCCCTTGGACTGCAATGAGATCAAATCAGTCAATCCTAAAGGAAATCAACCCTGAATATTCTTTGGAAGTACTGATGCTGAAGCTGAAGTGCCAATACTTTGGTCACCTGATGTGAAGAGCCGATTCACTGGAAAAGACGCTGATGCTGGGAAATACTGAGGGGAGGAAAAGAAAGGGACATAAGAGGATGAGATGGTTGGATGGCATCATTGACTCAATAGACATGAGTTTGAGCAAACTCCAGGAGATAATGAAGGACAAGGAAGCTTGGGGTGCTGTAGCCCATGGAGTCACAAAGAGTAAGACACAACTGAACAACTGAAGAACTACAGCAACCCCTCCAAAACCTTACAAACTGCAAAAAGTCCAAATATACTCTTGAGAGTCAAGAAGTTGGGGAGAGGAGATCTTTTTCATTGCTTTATATTTCCCCAAAGATGGCTCCTTTCATTCTTCATCCTTCTTTCTCTTTCTAGCAATCTGAGTATCTCCTTGGAAATCAGTCACTCATCAGAGAGGATGATATCTGGCCTCCTAGAGCTCTCTGTAGAGGAGGTTCTGAAGCTGCACTAGGCCCACTAGGAAAGTGAAAGTAAAAGTCACTCGGTCGTGTCCGACTGTTCCCAACCCTGTGGACTATACAGTCCATGGAATTCTCTAGGCCAGAATCCTGGAGTGGGTAACCTTTCCCTTCTCCAGGGGATTTTCCCAACCTGGGGATCGAACCCAGGTCTTCCACATTACAGGTGAATTCTTTATTAGCTGAACCATAAGGGAAGCCCTAGGCCCTTTAGGGCTCAGTGACACTGACCATGAACTTAGGAAAGAAGGGGAGGGAGGTGGCCAATATCAAGTGTTTGATGCTCTTTGTTGTCCATGGTGGCTCAGATGGTAAAGAATCCTCCTGCAATGTGGGAGACCTGGGCTAGATCCCTGGTTGGGAAGATCCCCTGGAGGAGGAAATGACAACCTACTCCAGTATTCTCACCTGTAGAATCCCCATGGACAGAGAAGCCTGACAGGCTACAGTCCGAGGTGGGAGGTGAGCAGGGGAAGGGTGTCACAAAGAGTCGGACACAACTGCATGACTAAGCCCAGCACATAGTGATCTGCACACCACAGTCATGACTTAGCCTTCAGAGGCGAGTTTTAAAGTTCACTCCACTGGAAGATACGAGTCATCTAATTACACCTCCCTCTTTGGGGTTCCTCCAGGGCAACACACTTTCCAACCCAGTAATGTACATTCGGAGAAGGCAATGGCACCCCACTCCGGTACTCTTGCCTGGAAAATCCCATGGACAGAGGAGCCTGGTAGGCTGCAGTCCATGGGGTCGCCAAGAGTCAGACACGACTGAGTGACTTCACTTTCACTTTTCACTTTCATGCATTGGAGAAGGAAATGGCAGCCCACTCCAGTATTCTTGCCTGGAGAATCCCAGGGACGGGGGAGCCTGGTGGGCTGCCATCTATGGGGTCGCACAGAGTCGGACACGACTGAAGTGACTTAGCAGTAGCAGCAATGTACATTAGAATTGCCTAAGGGCTTTTTCAACACTCGGTGAGCCCGGGTACTGCCTCTGGAGGAGATTCCAATGTAGCTAGTTTACAGGTGGGGAGGACATGGCTCCCCACGTAATTCTAATATGAAGCCAAGACTGAAAGCCCCGTGGCCCTGTGGTTTTCACGGTGTGGTAGCCAAACCAGCATATCAGCACCACCCAGGATTATATTAGAAATATGAATTCTCAGGCCTCAATCCAGACTTATTAAATCAGAAACTGTGGTGGTGGGGCCAAGCAATTTCACAAGCCCTAAAGGTGATTCTCATGTATAATCAAGTTGGAGAATCATTGACTGTGTCCTGTTCACACTTCATTTAAGAACCTTACCAGGAGGAGATTCCAGGAAAGTGACTGCTAGTTCCATCTACACTCAAGATCACAGTTTGCAGTTTTTAGAGACAAAAACAACTTCTTTACTATTATAAGCCAAATAAGCTAATAATAATTCCAGCTTGTCTTTCACTTTTGATATCCATGGAAGGTGTTAATTACTGTTTCTGTCTGCCTTAAACGGTAGGTATATCATAATTCTAACCTAGCAGTTCCCAGAGTATTTGTGTGCTGCTGAATGATTTTCAGAGTGTCCTTGTGGTATGGAGAGCAAGCTGAAGTAAGCTGTCCTGGGCACAGTAGGAAATGGAAAGGTAATTAAATATTATTTGGTTATGTTCTCCACCAAGCTGGAAATGCTCTCTAGGTTTATAGACTGAGCAAATAAATAAAAGAAATGGGGACAAGTTTCTCGACATTTGTGTTTTAAGTTCTTTAAACAACTTTGGGATCTAACTGTCTCAGGAAATAGACCACATGAAGGCTTGGCTACTCGAACCAAAGATTTCATGCCACAGTTTACAGTTATAAAATCCATCATCATCCACATCTATCAGCCATCAATCAAATCAAGAAGGCAGTGTTCCTTGTTTGCTGTACAGGAGAGAAAACTACACCTACCACTAGGGAGGAAGCCACATAACAGAGCTCTGGAGACCTGACATATTCCGGGTGCTAACCTTTCCTTTGAACTGCTGGTTTCCCCTCAGAAAAAAAAAAAAAAAGCATACACTGAAGAGAAAGGCCATATGGCAGCCTCCATCCAGGCAGAAATTACTAGAGAAAGAGAGAATAAATGCCTTCTGTGAGTGTAACACAGGACTGCGCCGGATCAGAAGACATTATGAGGGCCCAGGAGCGGAGTCCAGGCAGTCATCAGGAAAACTCAGGTTTATGCCTGAAAATTGCAGGTCTCCTGCTTAGGCATTTTAGAACCGTAGAGTTGCACTTCGAGTCCACTTGATGTTAAATATTCCTCTGTTCTACAGAGCTTGGCTCTTTTGCCCTTTGTTGCAAGCCTGCCTCATTTTGTTTGAGTACTGCATTGCTGCAAGCGAAGACAGGTGGTCTGCTCACCCCAGGGCAGGTTCAAAGCCAACTTCATTATGCCATCAACTGATGGCAAAAACCCCCTGAGATCAGGAGTGCCAGAGTGAAAATGAATCTGTAAGCATCTTATCAAGAATTTAAGTGTTTTGCCATATGCACGTCCCCCACAATAAAAATAACATTTTTGAATTGTATTAAAATAATATTGCTTTTAAAAAATATTTTAGTAATCTAAAATACCATAATGACAAAAATAAATATCACTTGAAATTCTATCACCTTGAGATAATTATTTGGGTGTCTTTTGATCTTCTTTCCAACTATGCCTCTGCATAAATCTATAAAACAGTATTGCAGTCCCTCAAAAAATTAAACATAGAATTACCATATATCCAATAATTTCATGTCTGGGTATACACCCAAAAGAACTGCTAGGGCTCAAATAGGTATTTGTACACCAGTGTTCACAGCAGCATTATTCCTTATAACCAAGAGGTCAAAGCAACTCAAATGTTCACTGATGGGTGAATGGATAAACAAAATGTGGTATATGCATACAATCGTGTATTATTCAGCCTTTAAAAATGAGAGACATTCTGACACGCCACAACATTGTTAAAATTTGAAGATGTTATGCTAAGTAAAATAAGCCAGATAAAACGACAAATATTGTATGATTCCATTTATATGATGCACCTAGAGTAGTCAAGTTAATAGTGACAGAAGGTAGAATCATGGTTGCTAGGGGCTGGAGTACTGGGTAAGTGAGGAAATATTGTTTGATGGGTAGAGAATTTCAATTTGGGAAGACAAAGAAGTTCTGGAACTGGATGGAGTTGATGGTTTTACAATGATGTGAAGGTAATGAATGCCATTGAACGTGACAGTTAAAAACAGGTAAAATAGTAAACTATGCTCTGGATATTTTACCACAATGAAAAACTAAGGTATAAAATATTTTAGGAAGTAGCAGCTGATGCTACTTCCTAAAAATTGTGCCATACTTATCTTTTAAATATCATGCAGTAACAAAAAAGGAAGGGAAACATATTTAGATTCCAAACTTTGGGTTACTGGACTCTAGAACTCTGGACACATTGACCAATTCCAACTAGTCAGGCATAATAAAAACACCAGGAAATGTTCCCTTAATAACAAGAGATTACTAAACCCTCTGTTTTACAAGTTTAACCTCAGTGGCTAACATGGTACACTAAATTCTTTTTCTGTGCAGAGTGGTCAAGAAACTTGTGTTTCTTCTTATAGTAAGTATGAAGCTTACATTGGTCCCTGAGATTTCACTAGCCAGCAGTAAATCATGATGAACTAAACTGTAAGTAGTTAGCCCTGTGGGAGACTGACTCTGAGACCTGGAACACAGAATTATAAGACCTGGAATTTATAATCTTCTTGTGGAAAAAAAAAAAACTACCACAAATAAACCAAGATGGAGGCTGTAGTAAGCTAAAAATAAAATCATTCACATATAATATGTGGTAGATGCCTTTTTCTTTTCCCAAATGAGACATCAAATTTCCCAACTCACTGGAAACATAGCCTCTGTATTTTCCCAACAAAGAAGGAGCCATTTCCCCATCTGTCACAGCAGCCTCTGCTTAGGACCAGAAATATCTACTAAGCTTCAACGAAGCCTCTGTAACTCTGAAGTCAGCTCTTGGAAATGAATGGGTGGTGTGTTCAGGAATTTCTGAGCTGAAGAAAGCATCACTGCCCAGAACTACAAAATAATAATGATTTCTTTTCCTTCTCCATGGAAAATGGAGTCTCACTGGCAATCGTACAAATGAGAAGAGTAAGAGAGAGAAACACCATCAGGTCAACTGAGAAGAGAGGAACTTATAAGATGATGGTTCTCAACCTTGGCTGCAAGCTGGAATCACCTAGGGGGCTTGAAAGAAAAACCCATACATGCATCCCTTCCCTCACTGTACTCTTTCCCCATCAAGATGTTGATTCTATCTGGGACTGGGAGCTGAACACCAGGATTTTTTATAGACTCATCAAATGAGTCTAGTTTCCAACTCAGGCCTGGGAACCACTGCTTTACAAAAGGAGAACCTCCTCATCCTTCAGTCAGTCTTCTGAAGACTCTGCCCAGGACCTCAGTTTTTTGCAAGTAGTCTTGCAAAATAGCTCTCATATTCCATCACTAGAGGGCAGTTTCTTCATTGTCAATACTATATTAAGGTATTATTGCCTCACACGAATTCACTGAGGATCCTCTCGGAAAAAAGAAAAAAAAAGCAGCATGATGATGTTTTAATGAAGGTATACTACAACCTGACCTTCATAAATGTCAGTTCCGTCCTATTTATGAAATGAGTGGTTCCCAGGCCTGAGCTGGAAACTAGACTCATATGATGAGTCTATAAAAAAATCCTGGTGTTCAGCTCCCAGTCCCAGATAGAATCAACATCTTGATGGGGAAAGAGTACGTTGAGGGAAGGGATGCATGCATGGGTTTGAGAGTCTAATATTAAAAAGGCTTTGTGTCCTTTTATCTGTCACATGCCCTCTTCCTAAGGGTTTGTATTGTATGGGATATGTTGTTTTCATAAAGTGTATGGCTCTGCTGTTACCTATGTTACCAAAACAGGAGGGAAGGTGTGATAGTATCTGACTAAGATCTGATTACTTTCTGTCTCAGAAAGTGAGCCAATAAATGTCAGTTTTTAAATCACTTGATTTTTTTTAATCTTAAAATAGAAATTTGGGATTTCTAACAAGCTTATAGGTGATGCCAATGCTGTGACTGCTGGTGGAGAAACCACAGAGTAGTGGGAGGTAGAGAAGCTGGGGGCAGACACAAATTCCTCTTCTGAAGATATCCTCGGATGTAACTTACATGTTGATGACATGTCTGCCTGCCTATCTATTCCCATGAAGACAGAAAGACCACAGATCCAGTGTATCCAAGCTGGATATGCATCTGACTCATTTGGTTGCTTCTTAAAAGCAAAGATTTTTAGTCTCAACCCCTGAAAACCAGTAGGTCTGGAGGACGGCCCAGGAATTTATATTTTTTAACAAGTACCCAGGAGATGTTATGATATCCTTCTGGGTTTTTTGTTGTTGTTGTTTTCATGTTTAAAGGCAAATGTATTCCATTCCTTTCCATGCAAAACGTAATAAGGTATCTTATATGTTTGTTGTTTCTTTTCCAAATCAAGTTTGGAAACTTGATCTGGATTCTCCAAATAAGTTTGGATCCTCCAACCTTGGAGGATCCACTCATCCTCTACAGTGAGCCATCTTATACCATGTTCTGCTAAGCGTCTTACATAGGAGAGACTTGCTGACTAGTTAAGAGGTTTGTGCTTGGAGAAGAGCTAATGTCTACTGTCTCTTCTGTTGCCATCAAGCTCACGGAAGGGCCATTGTCAACTTGTATCTGTAGATGTCTACAGAAGCCATTCAGAGAGTCCATGGCAGGGAGGAAGGCACAGGACAAGAGATTTGCTATTCTATGATTGAGTCAAGAGTCTCAAAGTTTCCATTAAGTCCTAGTCTCCAAAGCCATGCATAGTTAGTTATTTCCACTGCATTCTGTTGGAGCAGTCACAAACTTCCACTCAGATACAAGAGGGAATATAGATGCCAGTACTCATTGGGAGGAGTGTCAAAGTCACACTTGCCTGGACACTACATTTCCGTGAGCTTGCATGTTTTTGAAAATCACTTTTGCTCAAAATTTATTTTACAGAGGCTGAGGCCAGAAAAGAGGAAAAGATATTTCAAGGTTATTGATAGAAGAAACTAGGACAGACTCTCCTGGACCTACTAGATTGAGGCATTGCTGCTTAGAAGGAGCTCAATTCTGATTCTTAAACTGTAAGGTGGATGTAGTAACTACCTTTCAAAGATGGCCCACAGTGAACCAGGATTTTCCACATTCACAACCACATGTTGGCCCTCTCCCACATTTAATTTGGGCTGCCCTAAAATGCTATGACAGATAGAATGCTCTGGCAGGGATGTTGTGTAACTCCAGAGACTGAGCCTAAAAAGGCTTGCAGCTTCCACATACTTCCACCTTGGAACACCCCACTTTGAACCCAGACCCAATTCTGTGAGGGAGCTTCAGCAACCACTGGAGAAATCCACATACTCAACTGGACTCCAAGCCAACAGCCATCACTTCCTGCCCAGCTCTGAGAATGAGGCCACTTTGGATCTTCTAGTCATCCATCCCAGGGGGTATTATACTACAAAAGATAACTGAAAAGACAGAAGAAGAAATCCCTTTACCTGTTAGGCTGGAAAGAGATTTGATCGTAGCCAGTGAGTTCACACAAATCCTTCTCGAGTTCTCGGAAAAGCTGCTGGTATCCTTGAGCTTGTTCCAGAGGCACAAAGGGGTGGATATTTGCAAATTCTTTCCATGTGATTGGCTGAAGAGCAAGAGGAGAAAGCATATCCATATATATATATATTGTAACAGTAATAACAATACTAACTTTAATAATGATGATGATAGCAATAGCTAACACAGGAATTGCCTACTATGTGTCAGGCACTAATCTAAGCATTTTAAATAAATTCATTCATTTAACTCTTACTGCAATCTTATAAAGTAAGTACTATTACTGTCTTCATTGTACAAGTGAGTCACAGTGGCCCCAGAAAGGGCACTTACACAAAAATATAATCTTTTCTTATTTTTTCAGGAACAAAAAGGCCCCCAAATTGATTTATATCCATGAAACTCAATGAGTTGTTTTAGGCATGTTTTATTCAAACTCTTGCATAGCACATATATTATTCTTTTTTTTTCATTAAGCAGAACAAAACACCAACATAAAAGTAAATGGGGGAAATCCTATTACAATATAAAATGATTTTCTTTTCCTGATGTGATTTGTCATATCAGAATAATCCTACAGAAAAAAAGAAACATGCCGGCCTAATACAGATACTTACCAAACACCACAGCAGGATACAAAAACCTTCTGTTGATACAAGGAATAAATTAAAACCTCAATCTAGACCCTTTTGGCACTGAGAAATGATTTATAGAAAGCTTAATTCCACCTGAGCTTAACAACTACAAATTGATAAAAGCTTTTAACATGGCAGATTTAAAAGGGAGTCTTGTGGGGAGAAGTAGGAAGAAATAAATGCTATATCTTTACTTATTTTAATATTTAAAAATAATTTCAGTCATAAATAAAGCTAGAGTGATAAAGTTAGGGTTTCTGCCAAGATTGTTTAAGAGTGAGGTAAAGGACTTCTAAAGTAGTTATTAATCACAGTTCCAGTGGCAGCTTCTCTCATTATCTACTTATGCACAAGCCAAGACACTGCCTCTGGTAAGTCCCCTCTTAACAGAGGGGATCTACTTACCATGAGTTCAGATGCACTGTTGAGCTTCATGGTACAGGACCCCTTTAAGAAGAACAGCCAAAGTGTATTACGTTAGTGACTTCCTATGTTTCATCTGATCGGTCCTCCCATCTCCCTGAAAGGCCAACCATTCATCTCTCTTGCAGCATATTAGGTGTGACCCAAAGAGGTTGAATCAGGGTGGGGTGGGGAATGGAAAAAAGGCAGTAATTACCAGTGGAATCATGCTATGCACGAGGGAAATATCCTTGTTTTCCAGTCTCTTCATGTATCGGACAATATTTGTTTCTGAGTGATAGCTGTGAACATAGAATACAGGGTTTAGACCAATATAATTAAATAAGAGCCCACACACATCTTTCTAAAAGGTTAAGATACACTGATATCTACCTTCAACATACAGATCAAATTAGGCCATGAGCAACATGCCCACAAAGTATCAGAGAGAAGGGCCTGGACCACCCCCCACAAACCACAGAGGATTCCCTAGGACAAGAAGCTGCCCATGGGCATGAGAGAAAGGGCTGGAAAGAAAATGATGCTGAATCCCTGGGTACGATCTTCAGCCTGGCAACCACGCATCCAAACTCCCATCTTCTCAGGAGTAGAATTACGGGTTATGGTGCCCAGGGAGCAGAGCCATCAAGGAATATGATGTGCTTTCTGCCCAGGTTAGAATTGGGATTTAGCAGTTACTCAGGCTGAACCACAATAACTGTATCATAGTTGAAGCCACTCTCCACTGTGCTCCCAATGCAGAAGTCACACAAGCCACACAAACCTGTTGAACACTTGATGTGTGAGGAATGGGCTAGTCCTCTTGAAGGCAGTCCCTAGAATACCTCTCCGCTCCTCACCCATGCTTTCAGCAACCAGCTCCTGCACGGAGAGATCACAGACTCTGAAGGATGGAAATCATGCCTGGAACCACATGCGAAGCAGGCTTTCATTAAGCATGTGTTGTGATAGGGCACTGGAAATTCCCTACCACCCAACCTTCCACCCCTCATCAGGGACATGTGGCATGGTGCAAAGACAGAGGTCAGGGTCATGCAGTGTGGCACTTCTTCAAAATACCATCTTTAAGTTCCATTAAACTTAGCGACAGTAAATAAAAGCTGTACAATTTTTACTGCCAAAACAAAAATTGACATCTCTTGCATGTTCCATGAATAATGAAGCAAGTTACAGTAAACTATTTTAAAGGGCTATCTAAAAATTTACCAAGAGAAAGCTCAAGTAACAATTCTTATCTGACACTGCTCTTTTGTCTTTGAGAACAATTCTAATAAAATACTAATGTCAAGACCATTCAGTAGAGAAAGGAATGGTCTCTTCAACAAATGATGCTGAGAAAACTGGATATACACATGCAGAAGAATGAAACTGAACCCTTATCTTGCACCATACACAAAACTAATTCAAAATGGGTTAAGAAATCTACAAGCTAAAACTATGATATCTGGGACTTCCTCGGTGGCCCAGTGGCTAAGACTCCACGTTCCCAATGTAGGGGGCCCAGGTTTGATTTCTGGTCTGGGAACTGAATCCCACATACTGCAGCTAAAGATTCCACATGCTGCAACGAAGAACCAGTATGCCAAAATAAATAAATTAAATATTAAGAAACAAATAAATAAAATAAAATTATAAAACTCTTAGAAGAAAGTATAGAGGCAAATCTGCATGACCTTGGATTTGGCAATGACGTCTTTATGACACCAAAAGGATGAGCAACACAGAAAAAACAGATAAAAGTGAACTTTTGTGCATGAAATGACACTATCAAGAGAATTAACAGACAATCCACAGAACAGGGGAAACATGTGCAAACCATGTGTCTGATAAAATATCTAAAACATATAATTAAATACATGGCTTGCTCCTCATTCTTCTCCAGGCTGATAGAATGGCTCTCTGGAGCCCTCAGTGGGTGTTCCCTAAATTCCTCAAATGCATGGAACAAATACTGTGATTAAATTTAAATTAAGTGTGGAATTCTAGAGGGAGGATACTTATTGAGTTTTGTTTATTAATTAGTTTAAAAGAGAACAGTGTAATACTTATTTGATAATTTACATTTGTTTTCTGATTTAAAGTCAGGTCTCAAAGAAAACTTAGACAACCAGGACAGCACTGATAAACACTCTGGAACCTATTTCTGCTTCCTTTCATTGGTTCATTTAGCAAATATTTATTGAGTGGCTCTTATGCTGTAAGCCTTGCAGAGTGTTGTGATTAACACCTTGCTACAGGTGTAGGTAGCTACTGATGCCTCTCTTCCGTCTCACAGAATCTCATCCTCACATGTCCTGCTATTTCATCATTTTAGAAACCAACTCAGTCACATCACACTGCTTCTAGTTCTCATGTTAACCCTCTCCTCCTAGCCTTTGTGGCTGCTTTTCCCAGCATCTGGAATACCTGTAGCTCCATCCTCCTTCTCCGCAATTGTGTCTGGATAGCTCCTACTCATCTTTCAGGTTTCCACTTAAGAGAATTTCTTCCAAGTCTTGGTGAGAAGCCCCTCCTCTGTGTTCACCACAGACAGTGCCCATCATAATACCTCACTTAGACTTCATTCTTGTGCTTGTTCAGATCCTCACTAGACTAGAAGCTCCTTAAGGGCAGATAGTACTGTCTGATTTAGTACTATCCTGGGGACATAACGACTTCCTGGTGGCTCAGACAGTACAGCGTCTGCCTACAATGCAGGAGACCTGGGTTTTATCCCTGGGTTGGGAAGATCCCCTGGAGAAGGAAATGGCAACCCACTCCAATATTATTCTTGCCTGGAAAATCCCATGGACAGAGGAGCCTGTTAGGCTACAGTCCATGGGGTCGCAAAGAGTCAGACACGACTTCACTTTCACTTTCACTTTGGGGATGTAACACATATTAACGACCTGGCACATATTAGGTCAGTTTTCCTAGAATCAACAAAACCAAGATGTAAATGTTATGAAACTTTGTATTAGGAATAGCTTCAATTAAGTGCAATTAACAGTCCTTCCAACTAACCTGGCTAATCAGTCCTGGCTGGAGCCCAGAGCAGTGACCTCTAACTATCAGCAGTCACAGGAACAAGAGAAAATCAGGAGTTTAATTTTAACAGCAGGCCACCAAGGTCACTCCTGGGCCCCTTCTCCCTCACAACTCAGGCCCACAAGAGGCAAAGCCATCTCTGACACTTCCCCAAATAGTCCTTATGAGGAGTGTGTATTTTAATTTACTTACTGCAGACGACTCACAGCCGAAGATCCACAACAAGTCATCCAGATCTTTTTCACTGACTGTTTCATCAAGAGAAATACCAAGCTATAGAAATGAAAATGAAAGGGAAAACATCAGCTCTAAATGCCAAGATCAGGGCTGACATAAAAAAGGAATGAATTTGAGGAAGCTGTAGAGAGGTGGATGAACTTTAGGAGACTGTCTTACAGAATGAAGTAAGTCAGAAAGAGAAAAATAAGTATCTTATATTAACGCATATACATGGAATTTAGAAAAATGGTTGTGATAAACCTCTTTTCAGGGTAGGAATACAGATGCAGACTAGAGAATGGGCTTGTGGACACAGAGTGGGAAGGAGAGGGTGGGATGAGCTGAGAGAGGAGCTCTGACGTATATACACTATCACGTTTAAAATAGATAACTAGTGGGAAGATGCTGTGTAGCAGAGGGAGCTCAGCTCAGTGCTCTGTAAGGGTCTAGAGGGGAGGGATGCGGGGTGGGGTGGGAGGGAGGCTCACGAGCGAGGGGATATATATATACTTATGGCTGATTCATGTTGCTATATAGCAGAAGCCAACACAACATTGTGAATCAATTATCCTCCAGTTAAAAATAAGCTGTAAAAAAAGAACTGAACACACACACACAAAAATCAGGGCTGAAACTCTAATAAGAGAAGTCCAAGGGGAGAAAGTGCTGGACAAAATTCTCCGTTGTTCTAGAAAAACAGAATATCATGATGTCCAGGATGACTCTTGGGCAAAGCAGGCTAGTCCAGTCCCAAACTCCACAAGATTCAGAGTTTTACAGCCATATCTGAACTCTGACAGTCTGAGGGCTGCAGGGCACCCCTTTTAGTACTAGATAAGCTCACCATTTTCTTCCCTTAACTTGCCTCATCTTATTGCTTATCATATTGTGAATGAAGGTGTAGTATGAGCAAAATATGTGCCTAAAAGTTCCATGTATGAAAACGCAACACCTTAAGGAAAGTTGACCATGAATTACCATTTAAAAAGTCACAATGTTCCAAACTGGAAATGAAAATTATTTACAAAGAGACAGATTGCACCCAAAGGTCCAATACTGAGACTTTTTTTAAATAAAAAGATAATTTAATGAGAAAAGTCATGAAAATTTACAGAATTTGTAAAATGAAACCGAAAGTCTGACTTACTGTGCCATCCTCAAAGAGCCGAATATTTATTTGTCGCTGAGCGGCCCTGCCCAAGACCTCCTTCACTGAGCAGCCACACTGAATCTTCAAGGTGTCGAAGAACAAGTCATGCTGGAGTTGGTGCCCTGCTCGCTTGAGACCTAGACAAACAGGAGAGTCACCAGTATCTACAGAGAAACCTGACCCTCTGCCCTGTACACTTCACAGAGAAGTGAAGAGGTGAATCCCACTACAGTCTGTTCCTGGCCCTACCCAGAGTTTTGGCTGCTGCTTTCAAATTTTTAAAAATTAA
Organism: Neotragus moschatus; assembly: GCA_006410615.1. Taxonomy (NCBI): domain Eukaryota; kingdom Metazoa; phylum Chordata; class Mammalia; order Artiodactyla; family Bovidae; genus Neotragus; species Neotragus moschatus. Next base: position 878,352 of record SJYA01001209.1, on the reverse strand, counting down.
ATATTTATTATTATGCTGTAGAGAGTTGTGAAATACATATAAAAATGGAGGAAAACTACCATAATTACAATCCACTAATAACTAATGGTTACTTTTTGGTACAGATTCCTCTGTACCAGATTCCTCCCAAAAGGGTGTTTATGTATGTGTGTCTATTTGTAATATATCACATATATACTTCTTTATCCTGAAAAAAATACTTAACATATCATGAACACTTGGCTTTTCAATAGATCAAAACCCCCATCATTATTTTTAATGGCTATATAATATTCAAACTTAAATTATGTACCATAATTTTAACTAATTACTACTGGACATTTAGGCTATTTCCAAGATATAATATTGCAAATAATGTTTCTGTGGACACCCTTTACATCCTTATCTACATCTATTATTTCCTTCAGAAACATTCCTAGAATTTCTGGATCAAATTGTAGGCACTTTTTAAGTTTTTGATATAAATTGTTTAAGTACCCTCATAAAAATCATACCAACATCAGTATTCTTTTTTAATCTTTGCCAATGTAATGGGAGAAACACTATTTCATTCTTTCAATTTACATTTATTTGATTAATAGTGAGGCTGAAATTATGTATTTTCATTTGTATACTTTCTTTTAAAATTACATTTAATGTCCTTTGCTCAGTTTTTTCTCAGGGTGTTCATCCTTCCTGTATATACGGTCGGGGGGACTGAGCAAAAGCTCAGTATACTAAATATATTAACGGTCAGTCAATCATAGATGCTGATTTATCTGACTTTTAATTTTGCATGTGACATTGGACATGCAGTGAGTTTTAAATTTTACTTATTCACAATTAATCAGTCTTGTTACAACCAAAATTTTGAAAATAGACAACTGACTCACCTTCAGACAAAATCAAAGTGGCATTATGTACCCTCCTAGCAATATGTTCCAGCCCATGGGACCCATGGTAGATTGCAAACATCACAGCCATATTCGCCAAGAGAGCCTAAACAAAGAGCATTTAAAGAATGATGCTCAGCAATGTGATAGAAGATAGATACTGAAACTGAAAATAGGGAGTAAGCAAAATGATCAGACTTCCTGCCTTCTCTATGCAGTTGGGAACCATTTATAACCTGCCTGGCCATCTGAGGGAAAAAAAAAACAGCACCTAAGGCACCTTAGAGTCACTACACTAAACTTTGAATGTGACCATTAGTAAGAGGTTCCATTTATGAAACATAATTTCGTCACTTGTAAAGGGGCAATCGGACTGTCATCAGATATGTGATATTTAACACTGGAAAACAATGGAACAAAGACCTCAGGGGAAAAAAGTGAGATCTAAGAATTTTAGGCTCAATAAAATGGTTCTTCAAAGATAAAAGCAACAAAAACTTTCAAACACACAAGAACACAGGGAGCATAATTCTCTTGAAGTCTCAAAGCACTAAAAACTGAACTGCAGCCAACCAAGGGGCGAATGGTAAATTAACAGCAAAGGACCACCAAAGATAGAAATGCAGGACACAGAGGATAAAACCAGGAGATACGTTAGAAAGGGAAAACCAGAACCTACGGCTTCTTTCCTGCTGACAGTAAGATCACCTTCTCAGGTAAGTTATCTCTTTTGACTGTTGATTGAGGTTTCACAGAAGTACTTACAGGGATGTATCCTAGTGCGATACAAAATGGGAGGGAAAGAACAGCATTGCATCTCTCAGAGATTCGGGGAAGGAGTCCAGCATAGGGAACAAGGAAGAGACCACTGTGATGACACCTTGGATCATGGAGACGGATAAAACGAGGGTGGCTGGGGTCAGACACCAAAATTAGTGCCAACTTGGGGGAAAATAATGGAGGCCCACCTCCTGTTTCTCCTCCTTCTGGCTCTATCTCTCATCTGTTTACCTTCTAACCATGCAATATCATCCATGGTATCTGGTCCAAACAGGTGAGGTCAGAGACTCCTTACCTGCTTTAGTCCATTCGATTCTCCCACATCGCCTAACATCTCATTGGTCCAGCATCACGGTATTTCTGAAGTTTCCAGTCCCACTAACGTGACCTTTGTCCTAACATACTAGGCTAGCAGTTCAAGATTCACCTTTATGGCCAATCATCCCAAGGTGGGAAGGGGCCCTTCACAAAATAGAAACACTACTCAGCTGAGAAACACAGCGCTTTGAAGTTGGATGATGTTCAGTATCAGATCTATTGTGTTAGGTACACTTTTCCTCTGTGAGGCTGCTAGAAGGAATATCTCTGTGGCAACTGCTAAACAAGAAAGAGTTCTTGAAAAATGCCAGAAAAGTGAAATCAGAGTCAGTAAAGAAAATGAGGAAAAGAAGACATCAGAGAACACAGCTTCCTTGGACCAAATCCCAGAGAGAGTACAGACACACTTGTGGAATCCATGTAACAGTCAGAAATAAATCCAGAGGGACCACAGCACCTTACAGCTATGGAGAGTGCATTTCTGAAGTAAAACATCCCTAGAATAGAGTATCATGGCTCGTGGCTATGCTGCCTGGAAATGAAAACTCAGGCTAGAGTTCACAGAATACTCTGGAAATCTCCCATCACAGGAGTCTTGTGGAGGTTGATTCATGTTCCTTTTTAAACTAGAGCTCATGAACTAGAAGAAAAAAAAGAAGTAGGGAACAGAACTTCTGTTCACTGTACACAGCTCAAGTTAACCTGGAAAATTAATTCAAGCCTTGAAGCAAAAAATCCTTAATATACCTAGTGATCAGAGAGATACCTCCTGGAAGAATATGAGCAGAAAGCAGCAGAGGAAGAGAAGATATGTTAGCAGAGAATTCAGCAAAAAAATGAAGGGTAAACTATAGAAAGTAAAGGCATCATATAAAGATCAATTTGCTGTCAACAGAGGACAAGCTTGTGACAACTGGTTCCTACCTGTGATACTAAAGGAGCTCTTCCCTGAAAAGCAGCCATTTCCCTGAGACAAAAAATATAATGCAGGAAAACCAACACAGGACACTGTTTCAATGACCAATGACTATAGAACAAGCTATTACTGTCAGTGTTGTTTAGTCATTAAGTTGTGCCTGACTCTTTGAAACCCAATGGACTGTAGCCTGCCAGGATCTTCTGTCCATGGGATTCCCTAGGCAAGAAAACTGGAATGGGTAGCCATTTCCTTCTCTAAGAAATCTTCCTGACCCAGGGATTGAATCTACATTTCTTGAATTGGAAGGCAGATTCTTTACTGCTGAGCCACCAGGGAAGACTCAGAACAAGCAGTAGGAAGACCTCATTATTGACTGCATCATCCCTGGAGAGGCTTTCTAAAATCTGGTGGTGGTACTGTGAGCCAATGCCCTGAGGGGGAAGAACACTGTACTGCCTGCTGAGTTATCTACAAGATCTTTTTCTCTGGCCCTGAATAGAAGAGATGAACCTAAAATGGATCATATGCTCAGGTGTGGTCCTCCACCTGATCCTAGGAATTGGCTGAGTGTCAATGAATACTGCTCTCTCTTACCTGAGCTCTTGAGCAGTATTCAAGTAACAACTCCTCTTTCATCCAATTCATTTCAGGAACACCTCTCATGAGTTCTCAGTAAAAATACCCCATGACCACTACTGACTGGCCAATCTAAACCATCCCCTCAATACAATCACCTCAAGTATCTTTACTTGCCTTCTTCACACTAACCTGGAGTGCCTCCATCTCAGCCTTAAGAGAATTACCACGCATAACAGATCTGCCCTGCAGCCAAGAATGCCAGAGACCCTAATGGGTGCAGTATGTACATACATGGAACCCCAGTAAAATATAAGACCGGCATTCTGACAAGACCACAAGGCCTCTCTACCAACAAGATCTTGTCATTTCTGGTGAGCCAGCTGCTCGGTAGATGATGAATGAATGAAACAACAACTCAGTAAAATGCATAAGGAGATCATTTCTGTAGACTGTAAGGCATTCAGTGAGCAGGTCAGGTTTGTGATCTACCTGAGCTGTACAGATGTTGCTGGTGGCCTTGTCTCTTCGGATGTGTTGCTCCCTGGTTTGAAGAGCCAGACGATACACTTCTTTCCCACTGACATCTCTGGACCAAGAATGAAACATTCAGTCAGCACAGATCATCACAGTACTGAGAGCTGCCATAAACACAACTGCCTCTTTCCTTCCCACCTTGAAGTGAATTCAGCAATGTTTCTTAGGTGCTAGTCCATAAAGAGCAATTTCCAAACTATCTCCTTCCAAATGGGACTACTAATTTTCAGTTTGCATCCTGAGGATTTGAGGCAGAGATATATACAATAAGTTGGAAACCTTAAAAGAAAATTTCCCAGTGATATCCCAGCCTACAATAATGATGATAATTGAGGATTAAACTCCACTCTGAGTTTCTTCTGACTCAGAGAACAGGGAAATACTGGACAAGGGAAACAGAATTTTTATACCAGAAATCTGAGCAACTATGTGGTTATAAACAAAGTTATTAACTTTATACCACTTGTCTCTAACAAAATCCCTTCTTTCTTAATGCAATTAAAAATCTAGATAAACACAGAGATTCAGCAGTCTTATCTTCTATTTCATCAACTTTTGGGTCCACTCTCCAAAAAGGTCGGAAGTTCAATACAAAAATCAGAAGATAGTAATTGATATATGAAATTCTTTTAAAATCAAAAAAACCTCTGCCTCATCTCATCTGGTGAAGAGACATCATTGAAAGAAGCTAATGTAAAAATATCTAAAGAAAATATCATTTTTACATTAAAAAGCAAAGTGCCTTTTGCTATCATGTGAAAAATGAAAATATTTCAGAACTTCTCATCACCATCACATCAGCACTAATCTAGACTATTCACTTACTTACATTAATAGTCCAATTTTTATGAAAGGTCAAAAATAATATGCTAAATCTCCACAGTAATAATCACGGCACTCAGCTAAGTTCTTAACCTGATGATCTTTAACTGTGAGAAGCACCCAATAAAGTATATTTGGAGGGACTTCCCTGGTGGTCCAGTGGTTAAGAATTTGCCTTGCAATGCAGACGACTTGGGCTCAATCCCTGGTTGGGGAACTAAGATCCCACGTGCCATGGAGCAACTAAACCCATGCACCACAACTACTGACCCCACGCACTGCAACAAGATCCCGCATGACACAACTGAAGACCCAGTGCTGCAACTAAGACTCGATGCAACCAAATATACAAATAGATATATTTGAAAAATACTTTAAAAGGAAGTACATTTGGAAATTACTCCAATAGCCAAGGGGCAGGCTTCTAGGAAAGAATGTGGGTCACACTCAGTGTGTACATAATAGTCTTGTACTGCACTTGTCTTTACACAGCCACATGGCAAGCTAATCCTTTCAAGAAAGAGACTAGTTAGATATAGAACACACCTAAAATATTCAGTCTTTCAAGGCTTTCATCAACCTAAGTAAATTCATTTCTATAACTTCAGTACAAATGTGTTATACATTGCATGCATGCTTTTCCAAATATGCACAAATTCATGGCATTTGAGAAAAGGTACATGGCATTTGAGGGGTAAATATAGGAGAATGGTGTGTGTGTGTGTGTGTGTGTGTGTGTGTGTGTGTGTGTGTTGGGATGGGTTAGGGGGTAGATAGGGCACTGATACCCCAAACATTAGTATCCTAAATATACTCTTTCTTCTCACTCTTATGTTCTATATTTCCTTAATTGACCCAAAACAACCCTGTTAAATTCCAAGAGATATCAACAACCTTTGTGAGGAAGAGAAGGAGCAGGGAAAACCACAACCACAGTAAAAGGGAAGAAGCATGAGCTGCTTTACCTTGTTACCCCCACCATTCTTCCAGGCATCATCCTCACCAAGTTTTCTCTGACAGCAAAAAAGGCTGCATGTGGTCCACCATAGCCCAGTGGCACCCCAAATCTCTGTGAGCTGCCCAGGGCAATGTCTACCCCAAATTCTCCAGGAGGCCTCAGGATGCACAGAGCTAAAAGGTCAGTAGCACAGCAGGCCAAGCTCTAGAAAGGAAATAAGAGAAAATGGAAAAGGCTGTGGCCTTCCCTGAGAATAGTGGGAAGGTATCAAATTATCACCATTACAGGCAGACTGGCAGAGTTGGTTTGTACCCTGTGAAATGTGTTTACTCATTCATTCATTTAAAATATTTACCGAGTGTCTACTATGTGCCAAGAGCCAGTGAAGAAAGCAAACTTGAAGAAAGGAGGTAGAAAAGAGGCAGCTTTACCATACTAGGTGATAAAGGTGTGGAAATTAAAACACACCAAAAAGAATAACAATAATCATTCAAAGTTGAGATGTTCCTCCACGGACCCCCACAAGGAAAGGTTCTCCTACCCCGGCCTCGTGGGCTCTCTCCACGAGCTCTGTGAAGTCCTCCACCTTCCCCTCAGTGTCTGGGTACTGGAACAGCACTCCACTGACATCTTTGCTGCTGAAGTCCATTTCATGGGGTAACTTCAGCTCAATGAGGACTCCAGAATACCTGGAAAGACAAAGAACAACTATGTTTTGTTTTTTTTTTTTTAATTTTTATTTTTTTTCATCTCAGGTGTACATGAGTTCCCCATCTTGAACCACTCCCCCCTCACCTCCCACTCCACATCAACTCTCTGGATCATCCCGTGCACCAGTCCCAAGCATCCTGTATCCTGAACCGAATATAGACTGACGATTCGTTTCCCACACGACAGCACACATGTTTCAGTGCCATTCTCCCAAACCTTCCCCCCCCCCAAAGTCCAAAAGTCCATTCCATGCATCTGTGTCTCTTTTGCTGTCTCGTATACAGGGTTATCATCACCATGTTTCTAGATTCCATATATATGAGTTAGTATACTGTATTGGTGCTTTTCTTTCTGGCTTACTTCACCCTGTATAACTGGCTAACAACCATGTTTTTGGTTTACAGGGAAAATCAAATGACCTACAGTTTCTTCTCCGTGACAGAGACTCCTATTTGGTGTCTTCCTCAGTGCCCCACTGCCTGTCCCATCCCAGCATGCACACACACACACCCATTCCACACCTGGCCCTTCAGTATTAACCGTGCTTCTCACTGGCTCACACGCATCGAACAGCTCAGCTTGATTCTCTCTTCTAGCCTTCTGCTCCTCTCCCCCTTTCCTACCAGAACACGCTCCTGGGACAAGAGCAGGACCATGCCTTCTTACGGCTATAGAACCAATACCAGTAATGGGAGAGCCGTCACTACCTTGACCTTAGATGGGTCTTAGTCAAAGTGAAAGTCTCACAGTCGTGTGCGACTCTTCACAACTGCATGGACTGTTAAGTCCATGGAAATCTCCAGGCCAGAATACTGGAGTGGGTAGCCTTTCCCTTCTCCAGGGGATCTTCCCAACCCAGAGATCAAACCCAGGTCTCCCGCACTGCAGATAGATTCTTTACCAGCTGAGCCAAATGTGCCTTAGGTGAATGGAAATCTCAGTAAGACAAGGAAGAAAATCTTCCTTAGTTCTTGTAACTATCTAATGTCTATCATGTTAGAAAACCACTTCTGAAGGAATGGTGGTATGGGTTCAAGGGAAAAGCTTTCACAAGGAAAAAGCAAATAAACACACCCACATGTGGCAGCTGTGCTGTGTTTGTTTTATTTGATTACAGCAATTTAAAAAAATGTGCTTTCATCTACATTGTACTAACCTAGGTATTATGCAGATTCCTAGGAGCCACGTTTGTAGGAATTTCAGACAGGAGCCATGTTTGTAGGAGTATATACAAAATTAGGACAGTGTGTGAGAGTTCCACTTTTAGTCTGTGCTTTTCAAACTTTTCAAAACACTGTTGAAATTATTTTGATATTCTTAATCTTTTTGCAAAAAGAAGACAAAACAATGTGGTAACTTAATAAAAGGCAAAGGCAATCAAATCCACTGTGTATTTTCCCCTGAATTCTGACACGGTTTACTTACCAGTAAGATCACGGGAAGAAAGTGGGAGGGAAAATAAAACTCAACAACCCCAATTTAAAGCAGTTTCACCTCCAATCACTTTGGAAATAAGAGGAAGAAACAACAGAGATGAGCATAATATTATCCCCGAGTTAAAAAATACAAATAAAACTAATTACTTGGCTCGAGTTTGGACGACAGCAATCGTTTGTGGGTGGCAACGGGGGTCAACAAAAAACTTCCTTCTCTTGTTCTGCCTGTTGAAAAGAAAAACTGCATTCAAACATGAACATTAAAGAGATCAGAGTATCTTCTAAGAATGCAAAAAAAGAGATAGTACTAAATGAAAGTCTGAGCATAGAATAAAAAATAATCAGTCACTAATAACTAACGGTGAGGTTTCCTGATCAGAATTGCACTGAAATCCAATTCAAATTCTAACCCTATTTAGCAAAATCAATCTTGAACTGGTTTAAATTTTAAAAAATATACTATGAGGAAAGAGAAACAAAAGGGTAGTAACTAGGTACAAGTAGAAACAAGAAAGTAAGTCTTCTAAATAAAAACACTTGTGGACTTTATTGCAAAGGAGCATTTGTTGTTGTTTAGTCTCTGTTGTGTTGGATTTTTTTGTGACCACATGGCCTATAGCCTGACAGGCTCCTCTGTCCATGGGTTTTCCCAGGCAAGAATCTGGAGTGGGTTGTAATTTCCTTCTCCAGGGGATCTTCCCAACCCAGGAGTCAAAACCACATCTCCTACATTGGCAGGCAGATTCTTTACCACTGAGACACCAGGGAAGTTCCAAAGGAGTACTTACAGATTATCTAAACAAGTGTCCTCATTCAAAGGAAAAGGATGGGATTTAGGAAACTTCTGAATCAGTGAACATGTGCAGATCTGGGAAGAATGGGTGACTCTGAGGCAGTATGGAAGCTCTGAGCCCTTTCAACATACCCAGGCCCATACAGACCTCCTGTCTGGCTGTTCCTGAGTTATATCATTTGCTAATACACTGCTTCTAGTAAGTAAGATGTTTCTCTGAGTTCAGTGAGCCACTCTAGTAAATTTAATGGAACCTTAGGAAGGGATCATGAAAACCCCAAGGGTTGAATACAACCTGGACTTGAGACTGGCATCCTGAGTCAGAAAGGGCTGTTGGAACCTTCATCTATAGCCAGCTGGTCAGAGCACAAAGAACAACCTGGGCTTGTGACTTCCATCTGAATTTGGGCAGGGACAGAGGGGTGGGGTGCAGTCTTATAAATCTGATCCATGAATCTGTGGAATCTCTTGCTATCTCCAGGTAGGTGGTGTGAGAAGTGAATTCTCAGACACCAGTGGGTATTTGTTTGCTGGTGTGAGAAGAAACCTCCTCCCAGACTGGAATTGGTACCAGAACCAATTTAACCACTCTTCAAGCCTCTGGAAGCCAAGAAGGAAACTTACATGGGCATTCAGAGTGTAAACAAAGAATGTTGCCCCCCCAGTTCTACTAGGATCAAGCTATCAGCCACTGCAGTCACTCAGTGGACTAGGACCAGCATCTCAAAACCTCAGACAGACACACCATCAATGTGGGCACATTTCCCTACTAGATGACAATCCACATGAGAATCTACCCAGAAGAAAGTTAAACTCAAATGTATTTACAAGACAAAGAATGAAAGAAGGCAAGGAGCTGGAGAATAGCTGTTAACTAAATGTTAACCAAAGTTAACCATGACCCAGCAACTGTGCTTCTAGAAATGTGTCCTCAGAAAATAATCAGAATTTCTGACAAAGATTTATCCTAAAGATGCATAAAAATAATCTAATAACAGTGAAAAATGGGAACAAACAATGTGTAACAATAGAGGTGAGGTTACATAAAACTCTCACAATAAAAGCCATAGTTTAGAAAACTCACTATAGAAATGGGAAATGTTCCCTCAAATATTGTGAAGTAGAAAAAGAAAACAAGCTATAAAACATTAAATACAACCTGAGAAGAAATTCGGCAAAAAATAGAGTGATACTTATTTACATGTTACATTACAGATTGCTAGGCATTCTCCCTGTTAACCATGATAACAGAAACCCAGTATGTAGAGGGCAACAATGTGCCCATCTGAAAAAACTGCATTTCCCCAGGAGACTTGTAGGTAGCGGTAGTCGATGAAACGTAAGTAAGTTGCCAAGTAGGGGCTTCCAAATACTACTGGCTTATTTCGCTAGAAGTGCCCTTTACTTCTTCCTGAATGCAGACATGATGGCTAGAGCTCTAGCAAATCATCTTGTGATCAGGAGGACTGTAGACAGGGGCCATTGCCTACCATTGCAGTAAACAAAGAATGTTGCCTGCCATTCCAGTTCTGCAAGGATAAAGTCACTCGGAACTGTAGCTGCCCACTGATGGTGCACCCTGATAGTTCAGGATGGAGAAAAACAGGAAGTATTATATGCTTTGGAGATACCTAAGATAGTTAAGAAGCACTTCTAAGGAATAATTTTAATGAGCCCAGATTCCTGCATCTTCCCATACACTGAAAAGCATTAACATCATTAACCTGAGATGTCTGTTCTTTGTGTGATTTGCAGTAATCTTTGGATGTTCAACTACATGGGATTTTCTTCCTCCAACAAAAAGTTCCTACATATTCTGGCTCCTCCCTGACCTCTTGGCAGCAGTTCCTCAGAGCTGTATGAAAGACTGTCTCTGGGACTACTGTCCTCGAAGATCCCTGGATAAAACTTAACTTGCAACTTTCAGGTTGTATCCTTTTCTTCCATCTACAGGATGAAAGCCCCACACTGAAGATGAGGCAGAGAGAGGCGGGTATCAGTCTGTGATGCTACCGCAGAGCTGCTGTAACATCCCTGAACACTATGTATGTGATGAGCAAAATGTCTTTCTTAAGAACATAATGTTAAACAGTGAACAGCAGTGGCTTTTTAAAGGTGATACTGATGTAATATATCTCATACACATGTGTGTGTCTGTGAGAGAGGGAGAGAGAGAGAGAGAGAGAGAGAGAGAGAGATAGGGGCAGGGGAAGCCCCACCCACACAGCGGTGGTGAGACTGGCCGCTGCCCCTTGCTCTGGGCCTCTCACCTGTGGCAGAGCTGCATCGCCTCTGCAGCCGCGGTGGCCTCATCCAGCAGGGATGCATTAGCCATGTCCAAGCCTGTGATGTCACACACCATGGTCTGGTAGTTGAGCAAACTCTCCAGTCTCCCCTGAGACACCTCTGGCTGGTACGGAGTATACTGGGTGATCCTGTAAGGGACACAAAAGGCTATGTCCAAACTGTGAATCCACTATTCAGAAAAAGTTCACAAAATGCATTCATTTTAGAATTAGGTATCTGAAAACTTAGTTTTCCCCTCTTGAAAATGATATAATACATAGATAAGCTTACTTGTTGCCTTCTGTAAGGAAGTTTGGAATTAAATCATGGCAATAATACTTATCCTTTGGTTGGGGATAATCAGTACATACTTTTCTATCCCTCTAAGTTGCATCATCTTACATTTACATTTCAAGGATCTTATCATAAGTATGTGTTTTATTGTAAACTGACTCTTAAAATCCACTTGAGCCTATCTATGGTATTAGAAACAGAATTTTAGAAAAAAGCTCACCTCAATCATAGTTCAAGAATCTAATATCTAATACTCAAGACTTTTGGCTTTGGGGGAGAGCAGTTTTGTTCATACTAACCAGAAGTCTTATGTGCGCCTAAAAAATTAATAGAGGTCAATTTAAAAATTGTCACTCTCCAGTTATTAGAAGTCTATGGGAGTTAACTCCATAGCTATCAAAATTCAAGAATGCAAAGTTAGAAGGCTGTATAGACATGAATTTTAATCTTATATCCTCCAGCTATTAGCCAAAAATATGTCTTCAGGTATGTGAGTTAACCCACTGAGTGCCTTCATCCCTTTTTATCATTCCTTCGTTTATTTACTCATCCCACAAATATTTGCTACATGCCCACTAAGTGCCAAAAACTGTGATAACTTCAGGTGACACATCAAAAGTAAAATGGGTAACAGTCTCTGATCTCAAGGAAAATATTATAGTGGGGAGAGAGAAAATATATGAAATCACTTTAGAGTGATAAAGATTTTAAATAAAATGAGAGATGAGAGGATGGCTGAAGACCTGGGACAGAGGGATCTTTTCATCAAGAATCTGTTTACTGTACTACCAAAGTGTGTCAGACTGGAGTCCATGCTCCCACCCGTGATTAGCATTGTTTCCTATTTCTTTTGTTTTCATTCCTCCAAGCCTGAAGAGTGTTTTCCTTTCTTTACTGATGGTAATCACACTCAGTGTATTTCCATCTTTTTTTTCTTTTGGTAAGGCTTTGAAATCAATGTCTTCTTAACTCTGAGGGAGGAGAGAGTGGGGGAGCTTACCTTACCAAGCAGTACATTAAGACGTTGAAATAATTTCCCTGAAATGTTCATTGGTATAATAGTGTGTGTGTGTGTGTGTGTGCGCTGTACACACTGTACAGCAGAGTACATTTTTGCTTCAATTAATTCCTTGAACAGCCTAGCTTAGCAACTGTAAATCAGTTTGCCAGATTCTAAGTGGCTGGTGAACTGGAATAAATGAGACACACAATACGTAACATAGACAAAGTAGAAAGCGAATCTGAGCAGAAATGGGGTCACGCAAAAGGCATCAACAAGGGGCAATTGTGATCTTAGATCAGATAAGATCTTCATACAGGTGTCTGCAACAGAAAGACATATGCTTAAATTGCCTGCTAACATGAAATTTTCATTTTACTATTATTATTTGACATGTAGACAGACACAAAATTAGACACACATATACACACACACATAAAACCAAGCATATACATGTGTCAGCCAGCCCATCCAAAGAATTCATCATAGCACTGAATATAATATTGAAAAATGAGTAACAAACTGTCTATTAAAAGGAGAATGATTAAATAAATTAGAGAACATGCATAAAATACTATGGGTTGTGAAAATGATATATAAAAGATTTCCTGACATAGAAGATGCTCATAATACATTAATTTAAAAAGTAAAATATAAAATACCACAATCCTGGTTTTGTAAATTTATAGAAATGTGTGAACCAAAACATAAACAGTAGTTTTCTCTGGGTGGAAAGATTAGTGTAATCTACTTTTCTTTTCATTTGTTTTATGTTCTAAATATTAAAGACACTGGCTACTATTCATTAACTATCTTCTGTGTGTCAGGAACATGTTCACAATCTTTTTTTTGATGATTATGTTGCTCTTTGTGTCATCCTAAATCCACCCTTTTCTTTGTTGTCTTACTAGCCTAGCACAATGCTTAAAATAGGAAATTATAAAATATTTCTTGTGCAAATATGTGTTTAACTTTCCTCCTCAAATGGGGATAGGTTCCCAATTACCTGTTGGAAAAAGCCCCAAACCTCCCCAACACAGTCCTTCATACCTAAGACGGTGCTATCCCTTGGCTAACAGACTTTGGGATGTAATGTTTCCCTTCCCTTGCTCGGCCTTTTTCTCCTTGCTCTAAGTCTAAGCTTAGGCTGATGCTAATTAGCACTGCTAAAAGCTGAAAACTTTAAAATTATTTTCTTGCAAAGATGATAATTATATGATCCTACTACTTTTACTTGTAAACTTCTTTTATTGTCCACACTTTTTTTAACACTACTAAACAGGCATAAGTAGTCTTAAAAATTATTTATTAATGAACTCAGATGGGTGAGTCTCAAGCCTGGAGACACTAAATAAACCTTCATTTCAGGAGAAAAACGCTAGCACAGGGCCTGCCATCCTACATAAAAGGGTTTAGTTGCCTCAGGAAACCAGTGATCAAGAAAATGTGTGTGATCTACAATTTCTATATTCTAACTGATTTTAACTCAATCGGTTTCTGTTCCTAGATATATCTGAATATTAAAAAACAAAAAGTATCTGCATATCCAAGAAGGCATTCTGTCCTGTTTAAAAAGGATGCTTGATATATTCAACATGGTATTAACATTTATTCCAAAATAATCAGTATTCTTTATGATTGTGACCCAAAAAAAAAAAAAAAAAAAAAAAGGAGGTGGGGGGGATTGCAGTAGGACAAACATTCATGAGATTCTTTCATTCAAATGCAGTGCCAACATTATACAAAACAGAAACAGTCACAAAGAAAATGTAAATGTTTTGATATTAGTTAACTGATATTATCAGCAATTGAAAATTTCAAAAGTAGATCCCATTAAGTATAGTCTAGGCATAATGTAAATTTTCTTATAAGAGCCCAAATGTTTGTATTCTCTGGAGGCTATGTTACTCATTTATTTTCACCTCACGTCAGCGGAATTTGTTGGTTCCATCTCTATGACAACCATTCAGAAGGGTGATAATGTGAAGTCTACCCACCCTCATGTGCACAGCCTGCCCTGTCCTGGCTGGTGAGGGCCGGTATCACCCTCTGGCTGAGATCAGCTTTCGGAGAATACAAAGGAACAATACTTAAAATCACCCCAAAACTAGGACTGAAAAGCAAACAGCACTGTCCACCTCTCAAAACTCTGGTGGCTCTAAAGTAAATGAACACATCCCCTCACAGCCAGGAAGCAATATGGTCAATGTTCTGTTCGGCCACCAAGAGCCGAGACTGCTGGCCAGTATTCAGACGGCTGGAATGTGCAGTCCATTCATGTACTCTTGAGGCTTGTTTTGTAAGGAGGAGGAGACAGGCCATTTGCTTTTGAAATCAAACTTACCATCCAAACTTTTACCAATACCCCAGTGGAAACGAAGCCCTCAGAAATACAAATACTTCAGCGTGTGCATGCGTGAGCGCGCGCATACATGCACACACACATATACACACACGTGCACACATACACTTAGCAAGAACACTAGTTTTTTGACAGTTTATTCCTGTTCTCCTATTAATAAGGAAATGAACCATACAGAAACTAACAGCAATGCAGGAGTGATTAGGCCAGATCTGGCTCTAATGATGGGACGAATCACTGTATCTAGGACAAATGTCCTCACCAACCAGCACTACCTGTGTGCTTATGCAAAAGCAGACAAAAGACAAAAGGATACTGTGCTTCCCACCCAGTCTAGCCTGCGCCCTGAGCAACACACAATGGCAAGTTCTGAGACTTATGGCGGGGAGTGGGAGGAAGTTGGGGCACAGAAGAGTCATGCAGATCAAATCACAGCACTCGTGTTTCTCATCAAGAAATACATTACCATCCTGAGTTCTCCAGTAAGTTCCGCAAAATTGTCTGTGGTACGGAGCAGTTATAATAGCCCATGCCAATATATGATCTCCAGATCTGATTCTTGTTGGAAATGGCATGCAGAGTTGCAAGGATTTCATTTTCACCTGATTGTGGGAAAGAAAGAAATGTTACAGAGAGAAAATATCTCAAAGAGAGTTCTACATATAGTTTAAAGCCCTAATTTTTTTCAATATTGACATGAGGAGAACAGCTATATGGAAAATATAAGAATCATTCTCTTAGCAACACTAAGAACTAGATGCAGAAATCTGAAAAAAAATTGCCATACAGCCCTCAGTTACTCTTCAGTTTTTTGTAGCTCTTCTTTTTTTTGGTGTTGTTTGACAGAATTCCTCAATTTTTAACACTTGCCTCATTCCAGGTTTTTTCTGCTCCTTTCACATGCTTTATTTACACTAAATAAAATTTCTGCTCTTAATAAATAGTGTTTACCCTTTTAAGTTGCCTTATGCCAATAGTTGGTAGGTCTTAAATAACACATATGAAGGATCTTTAAGTAGCTATCACTTATAGCTATAACTTATAAAAGACCCTTCACTCAACCAAGAAAATATCAATTGTAATAAAAGAACCACATGCAGTTTTAACCAGCATTTTCATTAAGGCACTAAGGTAATTAAGGAGTAATTATAAAAGTTCTCAGATACAGGCAAGACCCTGTTTTCGGTCATTCATATAATAAAAAAATAATAATTGGCATCTGACATTTTAAGCACTTACTCTTTGCCAGGAATTGTACCAAATGTCTTCCACGTAGCTCTGGAAACTGAGGCTTGAAGAGGATCACTCACCTAAGGCTACACAGCTTTAAATTAACTACTGAGTTGAACTCCAACTTCAGTACTTTCCCCAATGGGCCAGACTGAGATCTCCTACATTTATAGCACTTATACTGAAAGCTACTTTCTAGATACAGATGACCTACATGCTTCTTTCTCTGCCCCTCTGCATATAGTTAGATCATACGCAAATAGCTACTAAAGTTTAAGTGAGATTTAGCTACTTAGGCAAATGTCTACCCGCTTTAAGATCTTAGGGACTCAGTTACTGAATCTTGGAATTTATTGATTTTATTGTTACAAATCTAGGCACAGCCATCTAAGATAGCAAACTGGCTAGGAAAATGTTTCCCAATGTTTTAATTCTACTGAACTCTAAGTGACTATTATTCTCATTAATCCTCCTTTATCCTCAATGAAAACATTTTCACCCTTGGCCATGCCGTCCCATCCCATTTGTTTTCACAGTAAATAAATTCAAGAGAGATGTGTCAGTTTGTCAGACTAGGCTAACAAAAGAGAGAAGTATCAGTTTGTAAGTATCAACTTCATGAGTAAATATAACCCAACTACCTTATAATGAACAATCTTGCCTTCTTCCACTGAAAGTTTAGGACATAAAAGTAAATGTACAATAAAACAGTATCTGAAGAGATACCCAAGTACAGTATCCTTAGGAATAATCATGCAAGAAATGCAATCACTTTCCAAAGTCTTCTTAGGGTACCGTGATTGAGAAGCCCGGTAGGAAGGGAGATTAATTAGCAGTGCCTGGCAGACACCCAACTCAGCAAGGCCAGCTTCAATTAAGATCCTGTGCAAGGAGACAGGTCCCTATTCCATATTATGCCAGGAGGACAAAAGGTCCAGCTCTCAAATGAGAACAGTCTTTGAAGGACTTTGTCAAATCAAGAGTTTAACCTTTGAGCGACAAAGAGTATTGAATAATATAATTTTTCCCCACATAATAGAAGATGATTCTACTGGTAGTGTGGATGGGTCAGAGGGGAGACTCTGAAAATAGGGAGAGATAGTAAGCGGCCAGCACAATAGTCCAGGAGGGAGATGGGCTAGGGAGTGTTGTGAGTTAAACTGTATCCTCTCCTTAGAACCTAGACAAGTACATATAACATCAGGAGCTGCTATGAGAGATGCTGATGTTTCTCTCAACTAGAATGGTGGAGGAATCTGACTTTTCCTTTTGCAAAAAAACACATTCTCTCCTACCTCCCAGCAGGGCTCAAGATGTTAGTGCAAGCTCATGTGTCCAGTGAAAGAACTTCAGTGACAGCAGAGTGCCTTTCTTGTCCATTGGTTCTGCAGTCTCCTGCCTCTTACAGCCTCCTATTTCCCTCATCCTGTCCTGCACGTATGCCTTCACCACCCCCTATACTAGCCAGGGACCCACTGCCACATCAGGACCTCCAGATACATATCAGCACCACTCACAGTTGCCAACATCTTACACACCTGGATAAAACACTTGAAAAAATTTAGAGGCCAATTAGCATAAAAGAACAGCAAAATAATTAATTATAGATAAGAGTTAGAAGCATAAATATGTTCAAACTTGAGACATACAAGTTCTTAATCCCGTTACAGACATACTCTAATCGCTACAGGATCAAACTTTCCAAGCTCCCGTGGGCTCTGCCCCCACATGGTGCTGCTGCTGCTGCTGCTGAGTCGCTTCAGTTGTATCTGACTCTGTGCGACCCGATAGACGGCAGCCCAGCAGGCTTCCCTGTCCCTGAGATCCTCCAGGCTTGGAGCCAATGTGAACATAGCAGGCCCTCCAGGATCCACAGCTTCCAAATTTGTGGAGTTCAACCAAGAATCAAAAACATTCGGAAAAAAGACTTTTCAGAAAGTTCCAAAAAGCAAAATTTGATTTTGTCATGTGTTGGCAGCTATTTACATATCATTTACATCATATTTACAGTTATTTAGATAGCATTCACATTGTAATTAAAGCTATTTATATACCATTTGCATTGTATTAGGTATTATAAGTAATCTAAGGATGATTTAAAGTATATGGAGCAGTTGTATGTAGTTCAGTTCAGTTCCTCAGTCGCGTCCAACTCTGTGACTGCATGGACTGCAGCACACCAGGCTTTCCTGTCCAAAACTGATACCCAGAGCTTGCTCAAACTCATGTCCATCGAGTCGGTGATGCCATCCAACCATTTCATCCTCTGTCATCCCCTTCTCCTTCTGCCTTCAATCTATTCCAGCATCAGGGGCTTTTCCAGTGAATCAGTTCTTTGCATCAGGTGGCCCAAATATTGGAGCTTCAGCTTTAGCATCAGTCCTCCCAATGAATATCCAGGACTGATTTCCTTTAGGATTGACTGCTTGGATTTCCTTGCAGTCCAAGGGACTCTGAAGAGTCTTCTACACCACAACTAAAAAGCATCAGTTCTTTGGCATTCAGCTTTCTTTATAGTCCAACTCTCACATCCATACATGACCACTGGNAACCAATCCCTCCTGGATACTGAGGGACAACTGTATCCCTTGATTGGTCCTCATCATAACCTGGTCTTGATGATCAATTTACATTCTACTGTGGACACAGTGAGTTGATAGAACAAGTAGTCTTTGTACATCGAGCTAATGGACACTGGTGAACCACCAAGAGTAGGGCAAGTACTTGGTCATGCTTCTGAAAGTTATATGGCCTGAGAAAACTTTACCATTCACTCATCCATTGCTCATCATGACCAGATAGAAGCCAAGACAGTCTGTGACTTGAAGAACAGAGTTAAGCTGCTTCTTACTATGATAAAATCAAGACCTCACCTAGAGATTAACATAGTAAATCAGAAAGAGAAAGACAAATACTATACGATATCACTTATATGCATGGTTTAAACAATGATACAAATGAACTTATTTACAGAAGAGAAAGAGACTCATAGACACAGAAAACAAACTTTCAGTTACCAAAAGGCAAAGGGGAAGGAGGGTAAATTGGGAATTAGGGATTAATAGATATACACTCCTATATATAAAATAGATGAGCAACAGGGACCTATTGTATAGCACAGGGAACTATATTCAGTGTCTTCTAATAATCTATAATGGAAAAGAATTCAATAATATGTATTGAAATATAACTGAATCACTTTACTGTATATATTGTTAATCAATTGTATTTCAATAAAAATCAATTTTATTGAAAAAATCTAGACTTCAGACTTTACCATTCACATTTAATAAAAAAAACACTTCCCAAACACATAACTTAGTGAGTGTCTGAATTATTTCTAATGTTTGTTAGCTGGTCACCATTTCTCATACCTACTAATGAAATCTTACTTTGGTCCAATCAGCACAAGAGCCAACTCAGTGAGTGCATTTAGGATCCCAGGGTTTGAGTTAATATGTTAAGTGATGCCAAGATTCAACACGCATGGAGAAAAGGGGAGAAAAAGGGAAAGTCCACTATCAGAGGTCTACTGCTGAACCTGTCTGAAATGGAACACAGTAGAAACAGTCTCTAAGAGAAAGTTTGGGGTCATGATTGGTCTAAATAAAAGCCTCAATCCTAACCATGCAACGTACCCCATTGTACTTCACAAAAGATGACATTCCTTTCTTCCTTGGAAATGAATTCCTTTCTAGAGAAAATAGCGTGGGATGCTTCATTCCAAAGTGGCAGCTTTCTCCCCTCATATAGTAAGACAAGCATTTTAAAAAGGCCGTTGTGTCATATGAATGCTGGACAGCACAGCCCAAGGAAAGCTGTGTGGACAAAGAGGAGAGGAAGCAAGATCAACTTCCCCCCAGAGTGAACCCCACAACAGCACACATTTCTCACTCTTGTCCTTCCAACTTGACAAAAATAGCTTTCTCCTGTAAACAGGCCCAATTCCAGTAACCATACTCCTGAATGTGAAGGACAATGAAACAAACCAGGGAGGAAATGAGACAGAATGAGAAAGGGAATGTCCATTAAAAAACACTTCAATGGATAAACAAGGTCCTACTGTTTAACATAGGAAACTATATTCAATAGCCTATAATAAACCATAATGGAAAAGAATACAAAAAACAATATAATTTATACATATATACACATAAATGTATCTGAATTATTTTGCTGTACACCAGAAACTAACACAACTTTGTAAGCCAACTATACTCCAATAAAAAAATACAAAACCATGTAGAGACACCCTGATGCCTGCCTAGGGCCTCAGAGAGCAGCCAGTCCTTTGCCTTCCCAGCCATGAAAGTCCTCAATCCTTCAGCGATCTGAACAGTAAGTTCTTTTCTTGTGGAATAAATGCCTGCTTCTGCCCTTGTTTCCTCCTTTACCTCAGCACATTGCATAATGCCCTGGTCCTACTGTACCAGGAACAGAGTTCAGCGACCTGGGCACTACTCCCCAAGAATCTGCAAGTGGGTCTCTCACTGCTCCTGCTTCTTAGGATTCGGAATGAACGCTTCCTCCTTCCATAATGCCACCAAAGAGCCTTTCCTTTGTCACTTTCACCTAAAATACCAAGGAGAACTCTGTACCAACCACTACTCCAAATATACTTTCTGATAGAAACTAAGCTGATTTAGCTGTTAAGTTGCTAGGTCTAGGTTTTAATTTCCCACATATGTGAACTTTGACAAAAACTGGGAAAATGTTGAGCAGGTAGGCTATATGGGTCAAGATACCTGTTGCACTCCAACACACACACACAAATGCAAATACATACACACTATTCCCCATTCTTAACCCATTTCCCAAACACTCAATATGATTGTTTTTGTCACAATCATATGGGAAAATGCTTTCTTTTGCTTTTTAGACAATCTAAAAATAATATGCCTAAATTATTACAAAGTATATATGATTCTACCATTTATATTAAAAAATTAATGCATATGCATATTATATGTTAATAGAATAGCTTTGGGATGATTCTTAAGAAACTGATAAATGAGAAGGCTTCTTGCTTTCTCCTGTGTATCTTTTCACACTTTTGAGTTCAAGACAATATGCCTGTGTTATTACTCAAAAATTTTACATTAAAATATTATGCACAGAACAAATTCTCCTTGTGAAATACATTGGTGAAGATACCTACAGTCCCCGCAGTGGCTGGCTGTCCTCAGAGCATTTTCCATGCAGCCCAGCAGCACTCAGAGTGGAGCAGCCACTCAACCAGCAAGAGCCATCCTCCCACGCCCTGCCCTTCATGTGCTTGGCAAGATGCTCAGAAAAGGACTCCAAGGAAATCAGCAGGATTGAAAACCAACAAACTCATATTTGAATTTGCCCAGAAAGGCCTTTTTCTGCCAGAGGCTACAGGGAAAAGCTGGGGCTAGAATGTGAGGACAGAGACTGACTTAGCATTTTTCTTGCCAACTTGTAGATCCCTGGATTCAAAGCTGCTCAGGAACCATGGGGTGGGGTCAGAGGCTCTCAATTCAACATAAACAAACCATGGATGATAGCATATATCAGGATTTTCTGATTTCCTGAGTGAAAGCCAGAATTTGCCCTCAAACTCCACCCCCACGTGCAGCCTTTCTCTAAGGTCACCTTTCTCCCTCCTCCATAAATAAACTCAGCCCATAAACCCTACTCCCTTTTATCTGTCAAGTTTCTCTCCCTGGCGAAGAAATTGCCCAACCACAGTCTGTTGAATCATAGAATCTGTTCATCCAGGAAGGTAAACCAACCTATAAGCTCTGCATAATGCAGAATTTTGCTGTTGTTCAGTCGCTAAGTTGCGTCCGACTCTTTTCCGACTCCATGGATCGTAGCCTGCCAGGCTCCTCTGTCAGTGGGATTTCCCAGGCAAGAATACTGGAGTGGGCTGCAGAAGGACATGGAAACTCTTTAAACTGAAAACTCTGCAAGACTGGCAGGGGGGAGCCCATCCCACGTATCAGGACATGGTCTGGGCAGCACCACGTAAGCCTGATGCCCCATCCCCAGTCCTCCCAGGCTCTTTCCCATCTTCGTGCTCAGCCAATTAACACCCAACCTCACCTGGCCCCTCATGACCCTCAGGAATTAGAACCCTCTGTCAGGCACTTCCAGCTTAGAGGAGCCAAGGCATGTCCAATTTGCATTTCTGATGGCTCTTTGTCCCTACAGTTCTACTTTCTCATCCAGGAGATACACAAAGAGTACAGGCATATGGAGAAATTTGTAATCCACCCCACAATCTCACCAACTAAATTATAACCTCTTTGTGGGCAGGGGCATAATGGTTTGCTAGGCATATAGTAGGTGCTCAGAAAATGCAAGTGAATGAAAATTCACCTAAGCCCCCATACATAATTAGCTCAATATTCACAATAAATCATGCGTTACAGAACCCACGAAGGTAAACCAATGTGCAAATTGTTCTCACATCCCTAAAGGCACAAGCTTCAGAAAAACATTTCTAAATAGAAACTTGCAGCTATGAAGCAAGTTCTGTGAAATAAGTTCAGTGACTGCAATAATTTCATATTTTCCAAAATTTTCTTTTCTTATTGTTTAATCAGTTAGTATATTGATGATATAGACATTGAGAATCCTTACAAAGTAAATCCCCAGTTTGCATTTTTATTAAAATACTGCAAGTTTAACAAGTAAAACAAACCTCAGTAGTCAAAACCAGATCTAAGATTTCTAAAAGCAAAGCACAGTGTCACTTGGTGGAGGGGAAAGAGGACATAAGGAATAGAGGCCAGAGTACCTACCCTCCGACAAGCAGCTCACAACCTCACTGTTGACCAGCCCCCTTAGGGCTCTGAGTTGACTCAGGTTAGCAGGTCAGGCCCCCACTCTCATTCCCATAAGGTGGTCACTGAGCTTCCACCCCAATGTGCCTCACATCTCCCAGCCTGTGTGGGCCTTGAAGTCCTTGGCCACTTGACTTCACCAATCCTCCACCTCAGCTAAACTCAGACATCCCATTTCTGTTTCTGCTCCTCGTCACTAAATGATGTTGGGTGAGGGGACCCTCGCAAACTCTATAGATTCAAGGCATCAAATCTCAGCAGGGAACTTCCTTGCTGGCGCAATGGATAAGAAGCCACCTGCTAATGCAGGGGACAGGGGTTTCATCCCTGGTATGGGATGACCTTACATGCTGCAGAGGAACCAAGCCAGTGTGCCACAACTACTGAAGCCTGCACGCTCTAGGGCCCTTGAGCCACACAACTAAGGAGCCCAAGGGCTGCAACTACTGAAGCCCACATGCCCTAGAGACAGCAAGCCACAAATACTGAGCCTAGCCCATGTGCCTAGAGCCTGTGCTCCACAACGAGAAGCCCTCACCATGAGAAGCCCAGGCACCACAACTAGAGTAGACCTCGCTCTCTGCAATTAGAGAAAGCCCTCACACAGCAACTAAGACCCAACACAGTAAAAAAACAAACAAACAGAAAAAAAACTCATAAAAAATCTCAGCAGGTCTTCCATGCAAGGTGATTTAGGTTCCTAACTACCCAGATGGTCACTTTCTCACTTTTCTAATACTCAGCCTTACCCTTTCTATCTCTCACTCAGATCATTAGACAGGCAGCCCCTAAACTCCTCCCAATGCAGAGTGTCCTAACGTCATTAGGTAGACTTTCTTCTCTCTGATCCCTAAGGAAAGTTCAGAATTTGACACCAAGTCCACAAGCCCTGACCTAAGATTTACCCTTGGCCTCTTGGATTACTTCATCTCAGGCTACTCTGCAAATCCATCCTTCTCCATGCTCTGTCTCCCCATGCCCTGGCTTCTCCTTTCTTCCCAATACTCCATCACTAGGAAACCTTGCTCACTCTCATTAATTCATTCAGAAGAGTCACTAAATCTGTAACTCCATTTCTAGCCTCTCTCTTGAGCTCTAGACTTGTATTTTCAACTACTGCTTCAGCTTCTTCAAATGCATATTCCACCAACACCTCAAATTCAATTCTTCTCAAATAAGACTCAAATAAGTCTTGTCTTCCTCCAGGACCCTTCTCTTCTCCCTGTTCATGCTGTTAATATCACCATCACCCCAAGACACTCAGCCTAGAAACTGACCTGCAGTCCAACCTGCTGCCCCTCTAGGCCAACCACCATGTTTGTACCAAAGCATACTTCCCAGGCTACTCCCAGCCAATTACTAAGTCCAGTAGAACAAATGCAGGCCCACTTCTGTAAAGATGTGGGACTCCTCTGGTGGATGACTTTGGCTCAAGGACTCCACGCAGACTGACCAAAATTTTTTAGATCTGTGTTGCAGTCTCTGATTCTTCTTACCCAATTCTCCTTTCATCCCTCTTCTCCACTTGCATCACAATCTAAAACCTCCCCAGTCTTCCCCTGCTCCCACTTTTCCATATCTAATATCCTTCTAGCGACTGCTTCCTGGTAGACCTGAACTAACGCACATTTAAAATTTCACCTCTAACCTCTCCAATAAGCTCCCAGTTGGTCCCCTTGCCTGTATCTCAGAGGCACTCAGCCAAACACAATTTGAATGTATACTTCCTTCTGCAATAACTGTCAATGTCTCCGCATTACGTACAGGAAAACAAATCCTTTAGCACAGCTTTGGGCCCTCCATACCTTGCCTTCTATACGTCTCGGCAGCTCAGTATTCTATACATAGTTTACTCACCATGCTCAAATAACCATGCATGTCCACACTTCCACCCTTCTGTTCATGCCATAATCTCAGCCCAAGCATTCACCCTATTTGTAGAACTGAGGTGCTATGCAGTATCTGAACCTACACTCAGGGATCATATCTTTATCACCCTTGACCTCCTAACTCTTGCATTCTCAGTGCCTAAGCAGTATCTTATTTTCTATTGAAGTTTCTCAGTAAATGAGGAATGAAAGTAGATGGAGAAGGTCATAGATGTAGATTTGGGGACAATAGCTTATAACCTGATGGTAACAAAGGGGACTAGGCTGGGAGATTTAGGGTATGAGCAAATGGCTCTATGTACCTTAACAGTCCTCAAGAGTAATGCCATATTTAAAACATGGTAAAATTGATTTCATTTTTACAGCACTGAATATTTTTTTAAAGTTAGGTAAAATTCATTATCATTTATAATACTAAGTATATGCTAATTTAGATGAATGTGGTAGTTTAAAAAATATGTTCGCAGAAGATTTTTAGGGCAGTGAAAAACCCTTTATGCCACTATAATGGTGGCTACATGTCAGTATACATTTGCTCAATTTCACAGAATGTACAACACCAAGAGGGAACGCTAACGTTAACTGTAGATTCTGGGTGATGATGATGTGTCTCTGTAGATCCACTGGTTATAACAAATGTACCATTCTGGTGGAAGATGTTGACAATGAAGGAGTCTCTGCATATGTGGCGGCGAGGGCTATACAGGACCTCTCTGTACTTTCTGTTCAGTGTTGCTGTGAACCTAAAACTGCTCTGCAGAGGAATGTCTATTTTAAAAAATTATGTCTGTAATCTTATTTACACTCCTCCCTTCAAAGGGTGGAAACTAATTCCCCTTCCCTTGAATTTGGACCAATCTTAATGACTCACTAATGAACAGAATATGATATAAATGATACTATAGGACTTCCAAGACGAGGTTATAAAAAGGATCGTTTCTGCCTGGCTTTCCTTCTCTCTTGAATCACTGGCTCTGCATGAATCCAGCTGCCATGCTGTGAAGACACTCACTCAAGCAGAATGTGGACTGGCCTGTGTGAGGAGGCACCAGGGCCTCCCACTGACAGCCAGCACCAACTTGCCAGCCATGTGAATGAGCCATCTTGGAAGTGGCTCCTCCAGCTCCGGTTGAGCATCCACCAGTGTGGGACCACAACCTCATGAGTGACTCAGAGCCAGAACCCCCTGGTTAGTTGCTTCTGGATTCCCGAGCTCAGAATCTAGGAGGATAATAAATGTTTGCTGTTGTTTTAAGCCAGTGTTTTGTAATAATTCCCTATAAAGCAAGAGATAAGGAATAGAGCAACTTTTCCAAAGAAGAACCAATACTTTAAAATATTGTTAAAGAATTTCATTCATATAAAATCTTTGATGACGCTGGGTGAATTCCATGATCCTTTACCAAGGTGAAGGGGGAAAAGTTGTTTTATATTTTAAGTTCTTTGTCTCAATCACATGACCTGTTTGGTGCCTCAGCATGTTTGTATCTTTTGTATGTCAAAAAATAAGAAAGTCCTGTGAATGGATTCCAATCCAAAATGGAATCTAAGGATATGAAAATGGAGAATCTCATACCTGCTCTCTCGGAAGAATGGAACTTGAGGACTGAGAAACAGATTTCCTGTAAATACTTGCTTTCTACAAGGCTGGGACTTCTCTCCAGACCAATGAACATCCACCAAAAATCTCTCCATAATCAAGCCAACAAACTTACTGTCTGGGTTCCAGCAGGATGGCCCTCTCTTCGTGCTCCCTGTCCACAGACACAACCTACCCTAAACCTTCAACTAACTTTGCAGCTTCTACAACATGTGTCTCCCAAACTGTAATTCCTCTGCTACTCTCTTTTTTTTAAATAAAATCAATTATCATAATGCCTTTATTAATTTTTTTTTATTTTTTATTTTTTTTAAATTTAATAAATAAAAATAATAAACTGAATTCCTCTGCTACTCCCAAATAAACTCAAATTTCTGGTAATTTGCGCTTGCTTACCTCTTTAGGTTCTTTTTTCAGTTTACCTCTTTATTTAGGTTGATAGTCCAAAACATATTACTTAAAATGATACTTTACAAACAGTGAGATTTCTCACTTGGTGTTCTAATTCCAAAAGGACGGGGGAAATATTGATTATAATTTATTTTAGAATTCATCTTTTAAATATTTTCATTTCTCCATTTCTATTGGGACACACCACCATATATGTATTTGTCTGACATTATCTGATACAATAAAGTGTCACTAGTCTTTGTGCTTGGTATTTCCTGAGTGACAGGAGTATCTTGTGTTATTCATAACAAGCTCTTCTGAGCATACCTGGGTATCTGCTAACAGATGTAGTTCAGTTCAGTCTCTCAGTTGTGTCCGACTCTGTGACCCCATGAATCATAGCATGCCAGGCTTCCCTGTCCATCACTGATACCCAGAGTTTGTTCAAACTCATGTCCATCAAGTTGGTGATGTCATCCAACCATCTCATCCTCTGTCGTCCCCTCCTCCTCCCACCTTCAATCTTTCCCAGCATCAGAGTCTTTTCAAATGAGTCAGTTCTTCACATCAGGTGGCCAAAGTATTGGAGTTTCAGCTTTAGCATCAGTCCTTCCAATGAACATCCAGGACTGATCTTTACGATGGACTGGCTTGATCTCCTTGCAGTCCAATGGACTCTCAACAGTCTTCTTCAACACCACAGATCAAAAGCATCAGTTCTTTGGTGCTCACCTTTCTTCACAGTCCAACTCTCACATCCATACATGACTACTGGAAAAACCAAAGCTTTGACTAGATGGACCTTGGTTGGCAAAGAAATATCTCTGCTTTTTAATATGCTATCTAGGTTGGTCACAGCTTTTCTTCCAAGGAGCAAACATCTCTTAATTTCATGGCTACAGTCACCATCTGCAGTGATTTTAGAGCCCCCAAACTAAAGTCTCTCACTGTTTCCATTGTTTCTCCATCTATTTGCCATGAAGTGATGGGACTGGATGCC
>SJYA01001209.1:806591-849496 GCA_006410615.1 Neotragus moschatus | reverse complement strand
TCCATTTCTATTGGGACACACCACCATATATGTATTTGTCTGACATTATCTGATACAATAAAGTGTCACTAGTCTTTGTGCTTGGTATTTCCTGAGTGACAGGAGTATCTTGTGTTATTCATAACAAGCTCTTCTGAGCATACCTGGGTATCTGCTAACAGATGTAGTTCAGTTCAGTCTCTCAGTTGTGTCCGACTCTGTGACCCCATGAATCATAGCATGCCAGGCTTCCCTGTCCATCACTGATACCCAGAGTTTGTTCAAACTCATGTCCATCAAGTTGGTGATGTCATCCAACCATCTCATCCTCTGTCGTCCCCTCCTCCTCCCACCTTCAATCTTTCCCAGCATCAGAGTCTTTTCAAATGAGTCAGTTCTTCACATCAGGTGGCCAAAGTATTGGAGTTTCAGCTTTAGCATCAGTCCTTCCAATGAACATCCAGGACTGATCTTTACGATGGACTGGCTTGATCTCCTTGCAGTCCAATGGACTCTCAACAGTCTTCTTCAACACCACAGATCAAAAGCATCAGTTCTTTGGTGCTCACCTTTCTTCACAGTCCAACTCTCACATCCATACATGACTACTGGAAAAACCAAAGCTTTGACTAGATGGACCTTGGTTGGCAAAGAAATATCTCTGCTTTTTAATATGCTATCTAGGTTGGTCACAGCTTTTCTTCCAAGGAGCAAACATCTCTTAATTTCATGGCTACAGTCACCATCTGCAGTGATTTTAGAGCCCCCAAACTAAAGTCTCTCACTGTTTCCATTGTTTCTCCATCTATTTGCCATGAAGTGATGGGACTGGATGCCATGATCTTCGTTTTCTGAATGTTGAGTTTTAAGCCAACTTTTCACTCTCCTCTTTTACTTTCATGAACAGGCTCTTTAGTTCTTCGATTTCTGCTATAAGGGTGGTGTCATAGATAAGGGTGGGGTCCCTAAGTAGCCTCAGGATGGGGCTGGTCAGCAGAAAGACCAAGTGATTAGAAAGGTGGAACTCTCAGGGCCACCCATTGACCTCTAGAAGTAGGAAGGGCAGAGGGGCTGAAGAATAAGCTCTATAAAAACAACAGATTTGATGAGCTTCTAGAATGGTTACTACATTCCTGTGCTGGGAAAGGGATGCACCCCAGTCCCATGGGGACAAAAGCTCCTGTGCTTGGGACCCTTTCAGACCCCATCCTATGTTGTTGTTTAGTATCTAAGTCATGTCCAGCCCCACAGACTGCAGCATGCCAGGCTTCCCTGTCCTTCACTATCTCCTGGAGTTTGCTCAAATTCATGTTCACTGAATTGGTGATGCTATCTAACCATCTCATCCTCTGCCACCCCCTGCTCCTTTTGCCTGTCCTATGTATCTCTTCATTTAGGTGTTCACCTGTATCCCTTATAACATCCTTCTAATAAACCGGTAAACATAAGGAAACATTTCTGTGTATTTCGTGAGCCACTCCAGCAAATTAATTGAACCAGAGGAAGGAATCCAACTTCTAGCTCATTAGTCAGTGCTGCAGTGGTAAAGAATCTGCCTGTCAATGCAGGAGACGCAAGAGACTCATTCAATCCCTGGGTCAGGAGGAGGAAGTGGCGACCTGCTCCCATATTCTTGCCTGGAAAATTCCATGAACAGAGGAGCCTGGTGAGCTACAGTTGATGGGGTTGCAAAGAGGTGGACATAACTGAGGGACTGAGCACAGCAGGTCAGAAGCACAGGTGACAATCCTGACTTGTGATTGACATCTGAAGTGGGGGCAGTCATGGGGGGTTAATATGTGAAGTCTGCTGCTATATGCAGGGAGATAGTGTCAGAAGTGACTTAAATTGTAGGATGTCCCCTGAGAATTGAAATACTGCTTCGTGGTGCGGAAAAACACCCCAGAATCCCCCAAATCATCAGTGTAATTATTCTATTAAAATGCCATCAAAGATGAGACTATAATACTCAAATAATTCTGTAATCATGCCTAGCATATTGAATTTTGCCATCTTATTTTTCTCACCGCAGGTGCTGCCTTTTTGAGTTTTCTCCTTCATATAATAACATATTAACACACAAAAAAAATACATAGTCAATATAAAGATATTGTCTTTGTTTCTATAGATAGAGGAGATATTTATATATTTCAACTTTTTACACTGCTTTCAGAAATCCCAGCTTTTCTATGCAATTTCACATCATTTCTGTACATTTACAGCATTTTATTCATAGTTCTTATCACATCTTGGATATTTTAACTTTTGAACTCAAGTCACATTAAGACGTAAGCCCACTGAAGATAGTGATTATGTTTATTCATATATTTATCCTCACAATGCCTTGCCAATAGTAAGTAGTCATAAACACTTACAATTTAGGCAATAGGTTGATTGTACAAGCTTTCAGTCAGATTAGTAGGGGTCTGCCCCATAAGAATTAATGACAAAAATATAAGGACAACAGACTACTATGAGAGTCTAAACATACAAACAGACAATGGCCAGACCATATATAGCTATAAAATTTTCACCTACCACTTGCAGCAACCTGCTCAGGAAACCAACCCCCTAATCCACAATAAACCATCCCTGAACCAGCTTGCTACAGACTAGACTTGCAGAAAGCTATCTTTTGCTATCTCCAGCGACAATGGCAGAAAATAATAACTTCTCTAGCAATCGGCCCAAAAGAGCCAGGACTTGATTAATAACTGACAGCTTCACTAATCTTGGTCCCTGCTTCCAATCTAGAACCAACCAGACAAAGCCGAACAAACAGCCTTAAGCAATCACAAGGAAAATCCTGCTTTAGATGGAAGACGTGCTTTTGTTGGCCTACCTATATCTTGCTCAGGCCAACAGGGTGCTCCTGAAGGCCTTCCTACTCCTCTGTAAAACAAAACGCTGACTTCTATAGCAAGTTCAGAATAAACAGCCTTCGCTTTTCTCCTTTGGCCAGTCTTTGTTTTTTCCTTTTTTTTTTTCGTTTCATTTTTATTTGTTTTTGTTTTTTTGTTTTTGTTTTTCTTTTTTTTTTATTTTCTTCTTTTATTTTTGGGCCGGTCTTTGTTTATTTCCACAGTTGTATAAGAAGAATCCATTGGAATTATCCTAAAGATGAAATAATAATTCATATATGCTGGGATCTCAAGAAGCCAGAAATGGCCAAAGGAGAGATTTGTCACAGACTGCAGGCTGCACCTGACAAGAGACTTAAGCCAGCTGAAAGATAACTGATATCCACAGCCAGGAGAACAGATGCCCTGTCGGTGTCCTTGGGGTCAGTTCAGAAGAGTGGGTCACCTGGGTGACAGAGTTGCCACCTGCAGCTGCATTGCACAACACTGCACCCTTTGCTCACTGCCCTCCACTAACCATTTGTTAAAATCACTCTAAACAATATTGCTTGGAACATTAGGTTGCCACAAGTCCATCAAAAGTCTCATTCTGACAGCTCAGCTGCCCAGTTCAGGTCAAATAAGTTGAACATTTAAGGGTTTAGTGTCTCCTCTCTCTTCCTAATAAGCATACTCATAGTATGCAATGTGCAATCTTCTGTAAACTTGAAACCTTGCTGCTTCTGTGAAGTTACGGGCTACTTCAGTCTGGTTCACCTGAGATGACTTCACTGAAAATACTACACAGAGAAACATATCACAGCTGAAAGTGAGTGGTGTGATTCATAAAGTATTTTAAGTTTTATATTAATTGCAAAATAAATACATAGTTACTGTAGAAAATCTAGAAAAAACAGAAGAATAAAAAGAAATCGAAAATCATTCATAATGGCACCATCCACGAATGTTTCCATTGACATAAATCCTAGTTTTTTTCCTTTGTGTATGCCAGTGGAGGGTGGGGGTTCACTTGAATGGGATGAACAAGTAGCTTTGTTTGTTTCTCTAAAGTATAGCTTACTGTGAAGATCAAGACTGAGATCAAGGCATTCTTTCAAGGCACTTCCTTACATGTCCAAGAGGAGGTGGAACCTCCTGCATGATAGCCGAACCATCCATGCTTCCCTGACTCTGTCAGCCCACTCTGTCCTGTACAATCTGTTCCCTCTGGCTACAGCAGTCTCCCCTGGCCTCATCCAACAGAGCATTACTACTTATCCTTCAACACCCAGCTCTGACCCTACACCTCTGTTACCCCTTCCCTCGCCCTGGCAGTGGACCTGAGTGTTCTCAGACCAGGGCTCTCTGCCTACTGTGGCATTTCCACTAGGGCAGCTGGTGGAGTGATTCCAGTGTGTTGGGCTTGTGCACACCTGTAAAGTGGATACTGAGGAAGTGTCAGGAGAAGGATTTTCTACTTTAGGGGACAATGAAGAGGACTGGAGTGTGAACAGGGCCTGCACTGTATGGGTTGAATTCTGCCTCCACTGCTTACCAGTGGTGACCTTGGGCATCATTTTTACCCTCTGTATGTCATGGTTTTTGTATTTATTTTGGGCCACGCCACACACATGTAGAATCCTAGTTCCCTGACCAGAGATCCTTGCACTGGAAGCGAAGAGTCTTAACCATTGGACCACTAGGGAAGGACTGGTTTGTTCATTTTAAGTCAGAGTTGATAATGATAGTTACCTCATAGGGTTGTAATAAGGATTAAATTAACATATGAAAAACATTTTAAAAAGAGCCCAGTACATGCTAAGTATTACATAATGGTTTAAGATCATAAAGTTGTAAATAAGAACCCAAGTATCTCCATACTGCTTACAGCTCTCACAATCTTCTTTTACTCAGAAATGAGGGATTTAAAACATGTACTAGCTCTTAGTTTTCTCTCTACTCAGTGAACATATATTTGGTCTAGGATTCCTCTGATTATGGTAGAACACAAGCACTCACCTTTCGTGTGAAACCAAGTTTGGATCACGCTGCTCCACTAGTAAATGAAAACGCTTCTACTAGAGATTACCTGCACCAATTTGCTCTCCCCATGTGGAACACATTCAATAACCATTGCAGAGTAAAACACTGATGCCTTTCTGATGCATTCTGCATCCCCATTCTCCCTATCCCCACTCCCAGCTCACTTCCAAGAAGCCAGCTTTGTTGGAGAGCCAATCTACTTCAGGGCAAGGGAGACTCCTGCCAGTGCAATATTTTCTAAGTCACCTCAGTCTAACCAGATGGAAGCAGCCCCAAACTTCTTAGAAGCTGGGTTTAAAGTTTACACATAAATTATAAATTACTTATCAGAAGTCTGCTTCCAAAGGAAGGGGGAGAAATGGAATCTCCCAAGGTTCAAATTATTCAGCTGGAAACAAGCAGTGACACTACAAGAGGCTAGATAACTTGGACATAGTTCCTCGACTCTGATGCTCTTAAAGAACATTTTACAGGATATAGTAAAAGGGCTGACCTAAACATTTTGTGACTTTGAAAGACTCAGGAAGAAATTTATTTGTTAAAATATTCACTGATGACTTGCTTTAAAAACATATAACTATGCTAAACATCCAGTGAATCTGATTTCCTAAAGTTGAAATAGATAAGGCTTCCAACCATCCCCAGGTCTCAATCAGTTCAAGCGGACAAACAGTTCATATTTTCTTCTATGAACAAGGTCCCTTCCATCAGGGGAAATGGTTCAGATCTGACACCAATAAAGGGAGCAGCCCTTAGCACAGCCTGAATTATAGCATCAGTCAGCTGGGGGCTGGACCTGCTTCATAACTCAAGTTGTATACTTGAAAACAAAATAAAGCCTACTTTCCACATATCTTTTCTGTCCCCAGACCTAAAGCAAACCAATTGTCTTCTCTTCCCTTGACCTCAGAAGACAGCATTTTTATGATTCAAAACCAGGAGACTACTTTCCTGTTTATTAAAAAAAAAAAAAAATTCAGCTCTGCCTCTCCACTTGAATTTTGTGTGTGTTGTGTGAATTCTTGCTCAGTCATACATGTCAAATAATCTTGAGACCATTAAAATATTTTAAATATAAAATAAAATTCTAAGAGAGTCTATGGGTAAATTAAGGTTTCTTAAAAATCATTCAGACTTTAAAAGTACTGGTGCCCTTCAGTGGGTATAAATAATAAAATTTGGATCTGAGATGGAACAATTGGATGCTACTGTGATATAAATAACCTTGAGGTAGGAGGCCAGATGTCTGGGTCTCCCATTTTTGTCACTCCCCTATTTCAAGACTGTAGGCAGTTCTTTTTTCCCTTCTGAGTATCCTGATCTGCAGAGAAGTGAGGACATCTCCCAAGACAAAGGATGGGAGAATCATACCTGGACAGGTGCCTGGCGAGGTGGGAATTCTCCGCACTTGCTTGTGCACTGCCTTCCCCAGCCCCACCCAGCCCCCGCCGCAGGAAGTTTGCTGGCTCCTCGCGGAGAGCTGAGACAGAGAACTATTCCAGGGAGTCGAATATATTGCACCCTCTCCCGCCCTGTGCGGTACCCAGCGCTGTTTTATCTTAATAAACATTCTCCCTCCTGAGCAATCCTGACCTACAGATGGACTTTCAGAGACCACAGAAGACAAACAGGCCAGAGCAAATGGAGTCTCCCGGTTACTTACAGACAGGGTCATCCATTTTCAAGGGTCTTTTCAGGCGGATACTGGCAGGGATGGTCTTCTCGATCAGTTCATCAACGCTCTAAAATTAAAATGCAAGCTCGTGAACACTGAAGGCAGAGGAAAGTGCTTCTGAGCTAAAAGTCACCTCTGTATTTTGCATATACAAAGGCTTGTGGGGACTTCACTTAAATGGTCTAATTTTTAAAAAGAGTTTCTTTTTAAAAAGGACAACTTTAACAAACCAAAAATCACTCGGGGGAGGGAAATAATTAGGGTAGTAATTCGGCCACTCTGGCTTGGATTTCGATGGACAATCGGAGATAGTAGGTTAAATCAGGAGGTCCTTCTCTTGCAAAGTTAGAGCTCATCAGCAGGGCCGAAGTAGGTTGTAAAATATACGATTTTGAGGCGCGAAGAGCTGGTGGAGGAGAAAGTAAGCTGGTGGGAGAAGTCTGGGGCACGCGGACCGAGCACGCGCGCTGGCTTCCACACCAGAGCCCCGGACCAGGGTGCAGGTCCCAAGTGAAGCGAAGCGGGGTTCCTGGTGGGGGCCAGGAGGCCGTGCGGGCAGAAGGCGAGGCGGGGGTGAGGCCCGGGAGAGCCGGGTTGGGGTCCTTACCGCCAGCCCTAGGGCCTGTAGCATCTCCTTCTGGTCTTTGTCCCCGGGGCCGATATGTCTCCGAGCGAAGTCGTCGTGTCTGGGGAGGAGGCGCTCGAGGAGGCGCGAGGCCCCGGCCCCGCCGCTATCCCCGCCGCCGCTACTTCTGTCACGGCCCCTCGGCGCCCACCAGGGGCCAGCTCCTCCAGCCAGGCGGCGGCCGCCCCCAACTCCGCAACCCAGACGCAGACCCCAGGCCCTGGCGCACGTCTGCATGGTGGTCGTCACCGTCCCTTGCCTGGGCCCGCGAGGCTCAGCCGGGCTTTCTGCTCTTTTTCTAGTCGTAGTCCCCTGGGTGGCGGCTGCCCCCAGGTGGCTGGAGCCCCTTCTCGAAGGATGACAGAAGGGACAGATGGCTGTTCAGAGGCAATGAATGGGTGCCGCGCCGATCCCGGACACGCGCGCAAACTTGTTACTCCTCTCGAAGCACCTGCTTCGCACACTTTAAGCGTCGTTCTGGGGGTGGGCAGTGGGATAGGCCCAGTGAACGCACGGCCAATGGGAGTGAACGGAAGGGCGGGGCAGGGTCTGCCCTGCCCCGCCCCCTTGCCCTACCCCCTCCTCAGGCCCTCCGCGGGCTCTTGCCGCTCTTCTCGCAGAGCCTTCCATCCTCAATTACCCCTGCTCCAGCTCTAGTTGATGCAGTGACCGGGAGCTCCCTGCGCTCGGTGCCAGAGGGCACAGGCGAAGTGCCTGGGGGATTCAGCTGAAATGGAAGGTGATTCCGACAGGGAGGCCAAACTCATAGAGTTGGTTAGTCTCTTAATTTTAGGGTATCTCCCTGTCATACCTCGTGGAAACCAATATGCACAGATGAGAGTTCTTATATAGTTGTAGGATCATGAACAAGTTATCCAACCTCTGAGCTTCGGTTTCCGCATCTAACAGAGCTGAATAGTATTTAAAAAGAGATCGTACATTGAAACTACAACCGTAACACTTAGCCTTGAACTCCTCTTTTCCCCTTTCCCGCCCTGCTCCCTCCCCCCGCGGGGGGGGGGAGGGGGGATGGCTGTGTGTTTTGTTTGTGATATTAAAAAATGCAAAAGATACAAAGGTATACATTTTGCACTGTCACCTTAGTTGAAATATTATTTATACCTGGATATTTTGGAAATCTAATCTCTCTAGCTATCTCTTGAGATTTTTACCAGAATGAGCTTTCAGAATTCCACCTCTCCTCATACGAGGAAGAGTGAAGGACAGAACATTAGGTGTACTATTAGGGAAAAACAGAACCTGTCCTCTTTCTCCTCTAAGCTTCCTCTTTCAGTCTTATTCTGCACACCCTGGGTTCTGTAACTCACAGGCACAGAGGCAATGTGTGTGTGTGTGGCAGGCCGGGTAGGGGGTGAGTGGTGAACTAGGAAGGCCTGGCTGAATATCTTTTAAGTTTTTCACTAGTTTGGAATTGAAATTACAGCCTTCATAAAAGTTGGGAGATATCCTTGGTGCTAGTTGCCATGGGATAAGACAGAAGCAGTGTGCAATTATTCCCCATTCCTGACTATTCTCTATGGATCAGAGGGGCTGGAAGTGAGAGACCTATAATTCCCAGATTGGCTCCAGGCTTCTAGATGTTAGTCTTCTGTCAACAAGATACACTTGTGTGAGAATTGGAAAATGGAATAAAAGTAGAAACCATTTTCTTGTTTTTCTGACAGCAGCAGAGAGATGGCAGCAGACATGAAGTGAAGTCGCTCAGTCGTGTCTGACTCTTTGCGACCCCATGGACTGTAGCCTACGAGGCTCCTCAGTCCATGGGATTTTCCAGGCAAGAGTACTGGAGCAGGTTGCCATTTCCTTCTCCAGGGGATCTTTCCGACCCAGGGATCAAACCCAGGTCTCCTGCTCTGTAGGCAGACGCTTTACCATCTGAGCTACAGACACTATCCTAGCAGACATGAAGTGATTCCTTACTAGCCATCCACATTTGTGCAGCAAGGCAGCTGTGTTAGCCAGTGAAAACATCCTGTGATTTTTCCAACCTAGGAAGCAGCAGAAGTTTCTCACTGTCCTGGACTAGAGCTTCAGTTGTTGACCTGAAGATAATGGTGCTCTATCTACCCTGGTGGCTCAAGAGGTTAAAGCGTCTGCCCGCAATGTGGGACACCCTGGTTCAATCCTTGGGTTAGGAAGATCCCCTGGAGAAGGAAATGGCAACCCACTCCAGTATTCTTGCCTGGAGAATCCCATGGAGGAAGAAGCCTGGTAGGCTACAGTCCACGGGGTTGCAAAGAGTCAGACACGAATGAGCTACTTTATCACTCATCTATCTTGTCTCTTGCTTTTGCAGTCCTTCCAGTGATTCTACATGCACCTATTCCTGGTACTTTAATCCAGATATTGCTTGAAATATCTTGAGTGTTTTGTTTGTTTTCCTAAATAAACTTTAACAAAGACTGTAACTGAACCCAAAAGTAGCTTTAAGAGAGTAATCTTAAAGCTTAAAGGGATTAGCTATCTGGCCCAATTCTGTTTGAAGTCAATGATATGTTATCACTAGTGGAGAATGAGATCATGATAGTCTTAGGCAGAAATGTAAAGTTATTTAAATTATCAGTCTGGGACTTCCCTGGTGGTCCAGTGAAAAAAGAATCCGCCTGCCAATGCAAGAGACATGGGTTTGATCCCTGATCCAGGAAGATCCCACATGCTGCAAAGCAGCTAAGCCCTTGTGCCACAACTATTGAGGCAGCACCTTAGAGCCCCGGAACCAAAACTACTGAAGCTTGAGTGCCCTAGAGCCCATGCTCTGCAACTAGAGAAGCCACTGCAATGAGAAGCCCACACATCACAACTAGAGAGTAGGCCATCCCTGCTGAAACTAGAGAAAAGCTCGCACGGCAACAAAGACCCAGCATAGCCAAAAATAAAATAAATAAATTAAAAATATATATATCAGTGGGGAATAAATTTCCTATTGAAGACAAGTCTTTGCTAGACCAAATAGTTGCTAGGTAAGACCCTTCTGGTGGGAATAATATAACAAGGACTACAGAGAGGGCTAACTGCTTCTATCCAGCAAAATGACAGATCAGAGACTTCCCTGGCAGTTCCACTAGTTAAGACTTTACTTTCCAATGAATAGGGTGCAGGTTCAATCCCTAGACAGGGAGCTAGGATCATATTAAAAAAAAAAAAAACAGAAGCAATATTGTAACAAATTCAATGAAGACTTTAAAAAATTATTTTCAACTTAAAAAATGAAATAACTTCTCAGAGAGCTAGAGAATTTCAAGCTCTATAACTTCTGTAGCTTCAGGGAGAAAGTGAGTGAAGTTGCTCAGTTGTGTCTGACTCTTTGTGACCCCGTGGACTGTAGCCTACCAGGCTCCTCCATCCATGGGATTCTCCAGGAAAGAGTACTGGAGTGGATTGCCATTTCCTTCTCCAGGGGATCTTCCCGACCCAGGGATAGAACCCGGGTCTCCCACGTTGCAGGCAAACGCTTTACCCTCTGAGCCACCACAAATCAGACTCACTGTTTGATCCTCCTGATTACCAAATTATCATAACAGTTGAATTCACAGCTTTATTAGGGTTCATATGTGAAAGCTTGGGATTAATTTAAAAACCCAAGATTTGGAATGGGGACATCGTGGTAATTTGGGTTGAATTTGATTATCTTAAACCCTCAAGTCCCACTAAGTCCCCGTTGCCACCTGAAACACTCCCTTCTCCCCTCTTTAGATGCTGGCAATTCCTTGCCTCCCTTGCCTTCCCTTGCTCAAAGATTCTGTAATGGCTTCACTACACAGGTATGCCGATGCTTCTTTACCTCTAGATCTACAGGGAGAATCAGATTGCAACATACTCTAGGAAGGTGAGTAAGGTGTCTGACACCAGCAGGGAAACAGTTGTAAGACATTACTAAAGTACATTACTGTTGGAGGATTTCTCTGTAGGGGCAAGTTCTAGATCAAGGAAGAAGGAATATAAAATTGAAATTATTCGTGTGTTTGCAGCACTAGATATTCTGGATTTAGTGTATTAATTCAATCAGCTGGGAATGGCTCTAAGAGTATGCTGAGTTTGTTGACTGAAAACCGGGCTCAAATTATTATTGTTGTTGTTTAGTCGATAAGTCATGTCCAACTCTTTTGCAACCCCAGGGATGGTAGCACTCAATGCTCCTCCGTCCATGGGATTTCCCAGGCAAGAATACTGGACTGGGTTGCCATTTTCTTCCCCAAGGGGTCTTCCTGACCCAAGGATCGAATCTGAGTCTCCTGCATTAGTAGGCAAGTTTTTTTGTTTTGTTTTGTTTTTTTTACCATTGAGCCACCAAGGAACTCAATTATGGCCTTTATTAAATTAGATTAAGATACTAGAACTTTCTTGGCTTAATAGAGAAGAAAGGATCCAAAGACATCAGAAGAGGGAATTCCCTGATGGTCCTGTAATTAGGACACTACACTTTCACTGCTGAGGACCTAGGTTCATTCCCTGGTTGGGGAATTAAGATCCCACAAGCTTCATGGCCAAAAAAGAAAAACTGGATAACTACATGTAAAAGAATGAAATTAGAATACTCCCTAACACCATACACAAAAATATCCCCCCCAAAAAATAAATAAACCCAAATGAATTAAAAATCTAAATGTGAGGCTGGTAGCTATAAAACTCTAAAAGGAAAATATAGGCAGAACATTCTTTGACATAAATTGTAGCAAGATCTTTTTTCACTCATCTCCTATAGTAATGAAAATAAAAAACAAAGATAAACAAATGGGACCTAATTAAACTTAAGAACTTTTGCACAGCAAAGGAAACCATAAACAAGATGAAAAGACAACCCTCAGAATGTGAGAAAATATTTGCAAATGAAGCAGCAGACAAGGGATTAATCTACAAAATATACAAACAACTCACACAGCTAAAAAAAAAAAAAACAAAACAAACACACAATCAAAAAATGGGCAGAAGACCTAACTACACATTTCTCTGAAGAGGACATACAAATGGCTAAGAGGCACCTGAGAAGATGCTAAATATCACTAATTATTATTGTTCAGTCACTAAGTCATGTCTGACTCTGCTACGCTGTGAACTGCAGCATGCTAACAACCTTCCTGTTCTTCACTATCTCCCAGAGTTTGCTCAATTCCATTGAGTTGGTGATGCCATCCAACTATTTCATCCTCTGTCATCCCCTTCTCCCCTTGCCCTCAATCTTTCCTAGCATCGAGGTCTTTTCCAATGAGTCAATTCTTCACATCAGGTGGCCAAAGTATTGGAACTTCAGCTTCAGCATCAGTCCTTCCAAAGAATATTTAGGGTTGATTTCCTCTAGGATTGACTAGTCTGATCTCCTTGATGTCCGAGGGACTCTCAAGAGTCTTCTCCAACACCACAGTTCAAAAGCATCAATTCTTCGGCGCTCATCTTTCTTCACAGTCCAACTCTCATATCCACACATGACTACTGGAAAAAACATAGCTTTGACTAGATGGACCTTTGTCGGCAAAGTAATATTTCTGCTTTTTAATATGCTATCTAGGTTTGTCATAGCTTTTCTTCCAAACGGCAAGTGTGTTTTAATTTCATGGCTGCAGTCACCATCTGCAGTGATTTTGGAGCCCCGTCTGCCACTGTTGCCACTGTTTCCCCATCTATCTGCCATGAAGTGATGGGACCGAATGCCAAGATCTTAGTTTTTTGAATGCTGAGTTTTAAGCAAGCTTTTTCACTCTCCTCTTTCACCTTCATCAAGAGACTCTTTAGTTCTTTTTTGCTGTTGGCCATAAGGGTGGTGTCATCTGCACATCTGAGGTTATTGATATTTCTCCTGGCAGTCTTGATTCCAGCTTGTGATTCATCCAGCCTGGAATTTCACATGATATACTCTGCATATAAATTAAATAAGCAGGATGATAGTTTACAGCCTTGACATACTCCTTTCCCAATTTGGAACCAGTACATTGTTCAGTGCCTGGTTCTAACTGTTGCTTATTGGCCTGCACCCTGGTTTCTCAGGAGACAGGTAAAGTGGTCTAGTATTTCCATCTCTTAGAGAAATGCAAATCAAAACTACAATGAAGTATCACCCCACATGGGTGAATAGCCATCATTTAAGAAAAAAATCTGCAAACAATAAATGCTGGAGAGGGTGTGGAGAATTGGGAACTCTCTTGCACTGTTGATTGGACTGTAAATTGATACATTCACTATGGAGAACAGAATATAGGTTCCTTAAAAAACGAAAACTAGCACTACCATATGACCCAGCAATCCCACTCCTGGACATACACCTGGAGAAAACCATAATTCCAATATACATACACCCCAATGTTTATTGCAGCAATATTTACTATCATAGCCCAGACTTTGAAGCACCCTAAATGTCCATCAACAGAGGTGTGGATAAATAAGATATGGTACATGTATACAATGGAAAATTACTCGGTCATTAAAAGGAACAAAACTGCCATTTGCAGAGACATGGATGTACCTAGAGACTGTCATATAGAGTGAAGTAAGTGAGAAAGAGAAAAATCTTATATATTAATGCATACATGTGGAATCTGAAAAAATGGTACAGATGAACTTAATTGCAAAGCAGAGACAAAGATGTAGAGAACAAACGTATGAACCTAACATGGAGAAGGGAAAGGGAGGGTGGAGTGATGAATTGGGAGATTGGGACTGAAATATATACACTACTGTGTATAAAACAGGCTTCCCAACAGATAACTAATGAATACCTGCCATATAGCACAAGGAACTCAGTGCTCTGTGGAGACCTAAATGGGAAGGAAATCCAAAAAAGAGGGGATATATGTATATGTATATCTGATTCACTTCACTGTACAGCATAAAATAACACAACATTGTAAAGCAATTATACTCCAATAAAGATTTAAACAAAAACAAAGACTTGGTGAGATAAGAGTGTTGGATTCATCAAGTGCAAAGTACTCTTCAACCCTTTCAGTGTATTCCTCAGTAAGGCACAGGGGACAATAACTTTACCTAAAGAAATCCATTGGTTCAAGAGGAGCAGCCTTATTCTTGGAAAGTTCTGTACTGAGATGATGGTGGAAGATATCACTTTTGAAATGGGCCCCCTGACTTCAATGATAATGATGGAGTTAGAGAGCTAATCAGACTTGGTCCACAGGGATCTTTGGTGTTCACTAATTAATGAGCAGTCTATGAAAATCTTAATCTGGTAAACCAAAATTTGATATGTCACCCAAATAAAGCAACCTAGACTCTCAACTAGTTCTCTTAATTTAGTGGTTTTGTAGACCCAGAGCATCTTAGATGATGAGGGTCTTCAGAAAGAATCCTTGAGAAAAGACCTTCTGACCCTGCTATAAGTATATACTGTAAATCTTTCACCTTAACTCCCCCAAAGATAACTGTGGCCATTTTTCAAGTGTAATGGTTAATCTTATATATGAATTTTGGGCCACAGTGCCCAGATATGTGGTCAAACATTATTCTAGATGTTTCCATGAGAATGCTTTTAGATAAGTTAATGATTTAAATCAACTGACTGCGTAAAGCAGATTGCCTGCCATAAAGTGAGTGGGCCTAAAGTAATCAGTTGAAACCATGAATAGAATGTAAGATGTATCCCCTCTGGGCAAGGGAGAATTATGCAGAAGACAGTCTTTGGATTTGAACTGCAACATTGGCTCTATCTTGATAGCCTTTGGACTTGAGCATTGGCTCTTCCCTAAGTGGGCAGCCTGCAAGTCTGCTAGGGCAGATTTTGGACTCACCAGCCTCTGTAATATCATGAACCAATTCCTGGTTCTTTATATACATATATATATATATATATATATATATTCTCTTCCTCTCTCTATATATATATAGATAGATAGATAGATAGATAGATATGCAATGGGCATGAACTTGGGCAAACTCCAGGAGATGGTAAGAGATAGGGAGGCCTGGCATGCTGCAGTCAATGATGGGGTGGTGAAAAATTGGACACAACTGGGTGACTGAAGAACATCAATGTTTATATACACGCATATGAAATTGATTCTATTTCTCCAGAGAACCCTGACTAATAAGTCAAAGAATGGAAAATACCCAGACTTTGGGTGGATTACAAGAACTTTGTTCTAAGATAACATTAAGCCTTGCAGTGCAGAAGGAAATGGTAACCCACTCCAGTATTCTTGCCTAGGAAATCCCATGGACAGAGGGGCCTGGTGGGCTCCTTTTTGCCTGGGGTTGCAGAAAGTCAGACATGACTTAGTGACTAAACAACAACAAGCCTTACAGATCCAAACCAAATCACTCTAGTTCACACATCACAGCGAGATGTTATGAAAGTTAGACTATAAATGGAGATTTGGGATTTCTGGTTTCAGTTCCACTGTATAAAGAGCATGGAAGTCATGCCTCCTGTTCTTATAACAAGAAAAAGATAAACTAACTTTTGGACACATCTGAAAACTGACGCTTTGGGGCAAAAATGCCACCGTGAAATCTGATAAGCAGACTCATACAGACAAACACAGCCAAGATCTGATTACCTGGAGCAGAAGCCACTGGAACCCTAAACTGGTAGGAACATGTAATGGCAATTATCATGAATTGTTTAATGCTA
Source organism: Neotragus moschatus (assembly GCA_006410615.1). Classification (NCBI taxonomy): domain Eukaryota; kingdom Metazoa; phylum Chordata; class Mammalia; order Artiodactyla; family Bovidae; genus Neotragus; species Neotragus moschatus. The sequence goes on along the minus strand of SJYA01001209.1, from coordinate 833,738 downwards.
AATGTGGACTGATTTAAAAGGGACTAATTTAAAACTCTTGGGAACTACAGTCTTAGTGGAGCTCTCACACTTTCATAGGTTTTACTTCCAGGAGTCTCACCACCATATGTATGGTGGAAATCCAAGACATATCTCCTCATAGCACTGGTAGGGGAAGAGAAAGAGTAATCAGTGTGCCTAGATCCATACCTAGATCCACCTTTATGACAAATACCTACTCTCCAAAGTAAAGGACTTTACCATAGCTTTTATCCCAGCTGGGGAAGGGAATTCCTTCCATTCCAGCCCCCTCCAGCCTTCTGGCCTTACAAGATGAGAGGGGAGAAAAAAAGTCAAAAGGGTTTACTGCTTCAAGGAAATAGACTTGAAGACTACAACCCAGGAAAGAAGTATGGGGCAGGGCATGAGTGAGGAAGATTTATCACTGGAGAAACACTTGGATGTTCACAGCCTGAGACATAGGTCCATAAAAACACTAATATTTAAGGTTTTTAAATGTTGAGTTTCAAGCTTTTTCACTCTCCCCTTTCACCTTCATCAGCTCTTAAATATGTAGGTAGGTTTGTATTTTTTGCCAAATTTAGGAAATTTTCTGACACTATTTTCTTTCTGCGGCCCTTCCCCTTTTGGGACTTCGGTGATGTGAATGTTGGATCTTTTGTTATAGTCTCAACTGTCCCTGAGACTCTGCTCTTTATATCTCTCATTCAGGTTGAGGATATTCCTTGTTCTTGATATGACAAAGCATTCTGCATTGTATCCAGTACATTTTGAATATTATGAGACTCTGGCTCCTACTTAGATCTTCCATTTTAGAAGACAGTCAAACTGTTTAGGTTCAAATGCATGTCCTGGCCCAGTTTTGTGGGCTGTGTTTCAAATGTCAATTCATTTTCAAAGCCTTTGCAGTGCTATTCTGGTCTGTCCCACTTGGGTGCAACCCAGAAGCCAATCTGAAACCTGGGCAGTAGTCCATACATAGTTCAGTGCGCTGTGTTGATCATGGTCAACTTCATAGATGGTTTGCTCAAAGGTCTGCCCAGGACTTCATACACAGATTTAAAGACTCCTGCTTTCCAGTTCTCTTCTCTGCTTCTCACCCCGTCACCAGTTGTGCAGGAGCAACACGCTGCCCTTTTTGCAGCTGTTTACTTAGTGAAGTGCAGCAACAGTCAACAACACACACCCTCACAGTCTGCGCAGTGCCAGCTTAGGAGACAGCTGCCTCTGCTGGTGTCAGTGCAGGTGTTGTAGGAGCTCCAGCCCATAGTCTTGGCCAGATAGTGACGGTGGGGATGAGTGTGTCTTTTTTCATGGTGCTCACCTGGAGTACGATGGATTTTGTCCCGCTTCTTTCATACGTTTGGCTAGTGAGAGTAGGATTCTCTTGCACTGAGGCCTGGATACCCAGGAGGCAAAATAAAACCTCATGAAACTCACTACTGGGCCATTTTTCAAGTACCAAAGAGCTTGGTCAGGCCACCTTCTTTTCCCCAACTTTCAGAGTCTTATGATAGCTGCTTTATGTATTTCAGCCAAGGATTTTAGTTATAATTAGAAGAGGAAATAGGTAAAGTACATCTAAATCCATTTTTTTCCAGAAGCATGAGTCTGATACATTTCTCTTTCAACTCCTCTGCTTGATCTGTGCAGAAAACATAATTTTAGAGATTGATAATTGATTATGAAAATGTATTCAAGCAGGGATTCCAATTAGATCTGCTTTTATTGATTACTAGAGCAGATTAACATAGCTCCTTGCAACTGGTGAACTGCCGTTAATCTGGGCAGACTCTTTTCCCTCTATACCAATTAGTAAAGACCACCAGAAGCTCGTTACTTCACCTGTCAGCAGCAGCAGTACATCTACCTGTCTTCCTACAGGGCTATGTCAGCTCCTCAACTTTGTATCATGTTCTAATCTGCTAGGACTTTGGTTGTCTTGCTCTTCCATAGGACAAGGTACTTGAAGGACCCAGTGAGGAGCATGTAGCAAGTTTGCTTAAGGCCTCAGAAGACACATACCAGAAAGTGGGAGATAAACCTCATGAAAATTCAGGAATTCACTACTTCAGTAAAGCTCCTAGGGCTCTAGTGAGGTCAGGAATAATTGCTTTTTCATTGCTGTATCGCTAGTGCTTAGAATGCTGCCTGGCTCTTAGTATGTGCATGTTATATAGACTACAAACTCTGGTAATCAATCTAAAGAGAAAAAAAAAGTTTTCTGAGAGATGTGACAAGGGTAACCTAATTTAGATAGACAATGCAAGAAAGGCTTTGCTGAGGAAATGATATGTAAACTGAAATCTGAATATCAAATCAGATGTCAAGCAGAAGGAAAGGCATTTTCCAGGCACAGAGAGAATGGCATGGACAAAGGCTCAAAAATTGAAAGAACAGCCATAAACACACAGCTAAAAGACTGATATGCCTGGAGCATAGTGAGGGTCAGGAGCAAGACCAGGGAAGCTCATTTAAAATGGCAGGGAACTTTAAATGTTGATTTATAAACAAGTGATTTATTTAAGTCCTTTGGTTCACAGAAGTTACTGAGGGCAAAGAGTGGACTGTTAGATAATTTGTTTCAGTAGAAACAGGGCTAGAATACAAGTATTCTGGTCCTAACTCTTGGGTCTTCTCTAATGGAGGAGGTGGCTTCATCATTAAACTAGCATATCAAGTCTTGTCAAACCAGTCAAACCAAATCAAACCAGTAGATCCTAAAGGAAATTAATCTCAACTAGTCACTGGAAGGACTGACGCTGAAGCTCCAATACTTTGGCCACCTGATTAGAAAAGCCAACTCATTAGAAAAGACTCTGATGCTGGGAAAGACTGAAGGCAGGAGGAAAAGGGGACAACAGAGGATGAGATGGTTGGATGGCATTACTGACTCAATAGACATGAGTTAGAGCAAGCTCCAGGAGATATTGAAGGACAGGAAAGCCTGGGGTGCTGCAGTCCATGGGGTCACAAAGAGTCTGACACAACCAAGTGACTGAACAACATCATCAAGTCTTGTAAATAGAACAGATATTTTAATCACTGCAGTGAATAGCTGAAGTTCCCACCTGAANAGCAAGCTCCAGGAGATATTGAAGGACAGGAAAGCCTGGGGTGCTGCAGTCCATGGGGTCACAAAGAGTCTGACACAACCAAGTGACTGAACAACATCATCAAGTCTTGTAAATAGAACAGATATTTTAATCACTGCAGTGAATAGCTGAAGTTCCCACCTGAACCACTCTTCTGCTTTTGGTAAGAATATGATGGTTTTCTTTGGGAAAGTGTTTCCCCACATTATCAGGCCATGTATTTGGATGGGCTGACCCCACTCCAGGCCACAGGTGTGGGTATGGGAGACGGGCTTTGCAGAGAGGAATAGTAAACCCACCCAGCCACATTCATTAGTTTCCATTATCATGTTAGTTTATCAAGCTAAGCTAAGTCAATCAGCCCAGGACTCTGAGAATTGGAGCTGCACATCCGATAGGATTTGGCCTTGGAATACGGAATGAGCAGGGCAAAGGCTAATAGAGTTTTGCCAAGAGAACGCACTGGTCATAGAAAACACCCTCTTCCAACANCATGTATGGATGCGAGAGCTGAACCATAAAGAAAGCTGAGTGCCAAAAAATTGATGCTTTTGAACTGTGGTGTTAGAGAAGACTCTTGAGAGTCCCTTGGACTGCAAGGAGATCCAATCAGTCCATCCTAAAGGAGATCAGTCCTGGGTGTTCATTGGAAGGACTGGTGATAAAGCTGAAACTCCAATACTTTGGCCACCTCATGTGAAGAGTTGACTCATTGGAACTCATTGTTCCGATGACTCATTGACTCCCTGATGCTGGGAGGGACTGGCGGCAGGAGGAGAAGGGGACGACAGAGGACGAGATGGCTGGATGGCATCACCGAATCAATGGACATGAGTTTGAGTAAACTCCAGGAGTTGGTGATGGACAGGGAGGCCTGGCGTGCTGCGATTNTTGACTCATTGGAACTCATTGTTCCGATGACTCATTGACTCCCTGATGCTGGGAGGGACTGGCGGCAGGAGGAGAAGGGGACGACAGAGGACGAGATGGCTGGATGGCATCACCGAATCAATGGACATGAGTTTGAGTAAACTCCAGGAGTTGGTGATGGACAGGGAGGCCTGGCGTGCTGCGATTCATGGGGTTGCAAAGAGTCGGACATGACTGAGCGACTGAACAGAACTGAACTGATACAGCAACCTCCTCCAAAGTGGCTTAATCACACAGAAATGAACAAATAAAAAGAAATATCCAGTTCTAATGACATGATTTGGGAACCTTGGACCATCATGGTCACCTGAGAGCATCCATGTAGAAATAGAAAAGAAGTGCACTGCTTAGGCTTGAGGGGTTTACAGAGAAGCATCTGGGGAAATGCCTTAAAAATGTTTCCTTTCCTCCTTTCATCCACCGCATTATACTTTTGTCTCAAATCCATAGAAACCACAAAGCAGAATAAACACAGAGCAGCATCTTAAACATGCCTAATCTAGAGCTGGGCACATGATCAACATTCAGTAAACATCCTTCAAGTCCTAAGGATGCTTAAACTACAAATATATATTTGGACCATGTTCTGGATTTGCTCTGCAACCAGAACTAAATGACATCCAGGTTTAGCAACTAATATCTTGTTTCAAAGGAAACTGGCAAGGACTAGTTGCATTACTTTAAGGATTAACTGCCCCCAAATCTCGGCCTTTTGCAATATGTTGCTGCTGCTTCTGCTAAGTCACTTCAGTCGTGTCCGACTCTGTGCGACCCCAAAGAAGGCAGCCCACCAGGCTCCCCCATCCCTGGGATTCTCCAGGCAAGAATACTGGAGTGGGTTGCCATTTCTTTTGCAATATAGAGAGATCTTATTATTTAGAATTAGATTCGGTCATGAAAAGAAAAGTGAAGTCTCTCAGTCGTGTCCAACTCTTTGTGACCCCGTGGACTGTAGCCTACCAGGCCCCTCTGTCCATGAGACTCTCCAGGCAAGAATCCTGTAGTGGGTTGCCATTTCCTTTTCCAGGGGATCTTCCTGACCCAGGGATCAAACCCGGCTCTCCCACATTGCAGGCAGACACTTTAACCTCTGAGCCACCAGGGAGACACATTAGGTCACAAGTGACAGGAAACCTGTGGCGTATTTCTTGTCATCTAAACAAGGTCTAGATAATGGCACTGTGAATGCTGACATTGTATTGGGTTTAATGCTGTGCTGTGAAATCCAAGGCTCTTTTACTTGAGATAGGATTAGGACATATATATTCTACTGATAGATTCCCAGTAAGAGAGCCAAGCAGGCCTCACTTACAGGATCCCAGGAGATGCTTGCTTTGTGTGCTGGCCCCACCCCCGCCCCCGCCCCCACAACATGATGCTTTGTTGTCCAAGAGAAGCAGAAATGACAATGGATTTCGATGCAAAGTTAGCACCCGAATTTTCTTTCCTGGCTGACTAAAGGTGGGGTGGAGGAACAGAGGACAGACGAATACTGGCGGCCCCTGTCCAAAAATAACCCTTCCCACTATACACCAACTAGAGATACAGCTGCGTAAAGGAGTTTCTCCTTTAAAAGCAATTACTGCCATGCCAAGCCTCATTAACAACTCAGTGTGAATTCCTTTCAACAGAAAATCCACTCAGCTCTCAGCTGAGGTCCTGCAAGGATCCAGAAGTGATTTTTCTGGACAAACTGCTGAAATTCCTCTTTATCATTACTACACAAGCCAGAACAGTGGGAATTTCATTTTTAATGATTAACAACAGCTATAAAACAATGAACTTTTATGTTTGTATCAAATAACTAACTTTATTCATATGTATTTTATGTCTGCCTTCATAATAATGGAAATCTTTCTATGACAGGCTTTCCCTAAGTTACAACGATCTGCTTTCCTTTTCTCTAGGGTCTGATGTGAGGCCAAGTCCATTTCACAGTCAGTGTGACTGACCCTCTGTGACCTCATGGACTATAGCCTGCCAGGCTCCTCTGTCCTTGGGATTTCCTAGGCAAGAATACTGGAGTGGGTTGCCATTTCCTTCTCCAGGGTATCTTCTGGACCCCTAAGTAAAACATGGGAGAGGAGCAACAAAAAGGGTGGAGAATTCCTGGTTTTCATCAGTTTGTGATTCATGTAGCTACACGCCACTGCTGCACCATTCCTCATCCCTCCTCTTCCTGGGGAGAACAAGTAGGGCAGGATGATGTTTCTTCTAGTGGGACTCAGTTGTTTTTTTTTAATTTTTTAATTTATTTGGCTGTGCTGGGTCTTCGTAGCTTTGCAGAAGCCTTCTCTAGTTGTGGTGAGCAGGGCCTACTCTTTGTGGGAGCACAGGTTCTAGGTGCATGGGCTTCAGTAGTTGCAGCATGGGGTCTTGGGTAGTTGTGGCTCGAGGGAACTAGAACTCTGGCTCAGTAGTTGTGGCATATGGGATTAGCTGCTCTGCAGCATGTGGAATCTTCCTGGACCAGGGATCAAACCTGTGTTCCCCACTGGTAAGCGGATTCTTATCCACTGCATCACCAGGAAAGTCCAGGGACTCTTTTTCTTTTGATTGAGATAAAGTTCACATAACATAAAATTAACCATTTTAAAGTGAACAATTCAGTGGCATTTAGTACACTCACAATGTTTACAAATGCTACCACCAAGTAGATCCAAAACATGGTTATCACTTCAAAAGGAGAATCCATACCCTTGAAGCAGCTACTTCTCCTTCCCACCTCCCCTGCTTGAGGAAATATTATGTTAACTGAAATAAGTCAGAGAAAGACAAATGCCATATAATCTCACTAATAAGGGGAATCTTCAAAAAGCTGGACTCATAGATACAGAGAATAGATTGGTGGTTGCCAGAAGTGGGGGTAGGAAAGTGGGAGAAATGGGTAAAGGTGGTCAAAAGACACAAACTTCCAGTTATAAGACAAGTAAGTCTTGGGGATATAATGTAAAGCATGGTGATGATAGTTAACAATATTGTATATTTTAAAATTTCTAAGAAAGCAGATCTTAAAAGTTTTCATCATAAGAAAAAAAAGTATAATTATGTGTGATGACAGATATCTTAACTAAATTTATTGTGGTGATTGCTTCACAGTATATACATATACCAGGTCATTATGTTGTACAGTTAAAATTAATATAATGTATGTCATTACACCTCAATTGAAAAAAAAAGAAAATATGGAAATTGGAGTAAGAAATTGAGTCATCATATATTTAAAGCCTTACCTAACAGAAGAGTCAGCAGACCTCCTCTTAAATCTTATTGGTCAGACTCAGTCTCATGGCACTTCTGCATAATGGGAAGGCACTGCTTTTCTAGCCTCTGTGTTTGTAGAAAAGATGAGAAGAGATCTGAGACATCCTTACAGTCAAAATAAAAAGTACATAAGGTTATATTTAAATGCTAATAATCCAATCATTTAAAAAGGAAACATTGACCCTGTAATAAAGTAAGTACATATAATTGTACCTAACATTAGTGTTGGGGGATTACGGTGAAAAAACACACTACTGAAAATATTTAAACCTTTCTCTAAAACAAAAATAGTATTTGATATCATTAAGATATAAGGAAGACCCTTACGACTTGTAGGTAAGGGACAAGAGAAAAAGAATAAAAGGTTGCTCCCAAGTTTTGGGTCTAGAAAATGGGAGGATGTTGGCAGATATAATGGGAAAAGGGCTGTTCAGGGGAAAAGCAAGTTCAGGGGCTAGGAAGCTGACTTTGCCTTTAAGTTTGAGGGGTGGGGGGGTACTCAAGAAAAGGACACAGCAGGTCAGTGATAATGTAGGATCAGAGGTCACATCTAGGGATCTGGACCTAAGAACCACCTACTTCAGGTGTGGGGAGATATATTAAAATATCATGTCCAAGTAAGCTCTCTGGGGAGAGGTTTGACCAAACCGATCAGAACAAATCTTGAGTGTCATATTTGAGGAAAGAAAGCAAAGACTCTGAAGGAAGCAAGGAAATGTCTTGAGAAAGAGGGAGGAGACACAGGTTGGCCTAGTCTTGGAAACCAGAGAGGAAAAAACATTAGACACATCGGGGGTACTGTGCTCACATGCCCCAGGGAGGTCAAGGGAGAGGGAACCGGAGAAAAATCCACTGGAGCTGGCACAGAGGAGGCCCCTGTGACCGCTGAGAAGCAGTTACCCCATGTGGAGAGCCTGTCTATGCAGGGCTGAAGTTGGGAGGTACATGGGAGGGTAAGCCACAGATTCCAATCATCTGCTTGAGATGTTTGATGATAAAGGAGAGGAAAAATCCCAGGGTGGCTTGAGGGAACAGTGACAGAGAAAGTTTTAAAAGTCAGCTGACTTTGACCCTTCTGGCACCAGATGACACATTCACATGGGTTTCCCTGGCCACTGCGGACCTCAGTGGTGCAATCCAGCACTCTCTGTTCAGAGTTTTACACCAACAGGTATCACAGAGTCAATTCCAAAGTCCACTCGGTGGTCAGCTTAGCTTGTGAAAAGAGCAAATAAATCATGGGTCATTTTCTTTTTTTCCCCTCAAATCTCAGTATCTCCAGAGAAAATGACCAGAGATAGTACATAGAATCTCCTCTATCCATTTTGAAAAGCAAGTACAATGGATATAAAGATACTATATTGGGAGATTAACAGCTCATCCATAGGTCTGAAGAAGTTAGAGCCCATACAAATACAGTTCTCAGAAAAAAAAAGGGGGGGAGGTATTAGAGATTGGGACTGGCTACTGGTGGTGGTGGTGCTTCCCAAGGAGGGGGACTTGGAGAACCTGTGGGATGGGAAGGGTCAGGGGTCAGTTCACAGTTCAGGAGGTGAAAAAGAATGGGCGTGCAGAGCCTTCAGGAGATTGGAATCTGAGAGGTTCAGCTGTTTAGCAATAGTCCCTGTGGGGTGGGGAGAGGATCTTTGACCACCAGCAGCCAGAGCTTGACCTCAATTAACTTTTTTTTTAAGGCTATTAGCAGGCAGAAGTTCTAGCAGGCAGTAACTCCAAAGAAAGGCCCAGTCACTTAGATTTGAGGATAAACTCCAATAATGTAAGGAATCAGCGAGGTCATAGAGGCACTGCTGCTGCTAACTCGCTTCAGTCGTGTCCGACTCTGTGCGAGCCCATAGACGGCAGCCCACCAGGCTTCCCATCCCTGGGATTCTCCAGGCAAGAACACTGGAATGGGTTGCCATTTCCTTCTCCAATGCATGAAGGTGAAAAGATAAAGTGAAGTCGCTCAGTGGTGTCCGACTCTTAGCGATCCCATGGACTGCAGTCTACCAGGCTCCTCCGCCCATGGGATTTTCCAAGCAAGAATACTGGAGTGGGGTGCCATTGCCTTCTCCCATAGAGGCAGTAGGGGAACCAAAAAATCGACTTAGAACTTAAGGTAGTTTGGGTGTCACGGTCATTGAACGATACAGAGTGCCTGTTACTAGAACTCCAGTTAAAATCCCAACTACTAAAAGCAGGGAATATGATCCAGGTAAATCACCACCCATACCCACCCTAGGCTGAGCAGAAAACTAACCTGCTAAGTATTTTCCCAGTTTAGAGACCAGAGTAGTGAATTACTCCAGAATCTGGGCTAGGTCAAGGCCTACAGCAGGGGATGAAGTGAGAGGGACTTGGGGCCAGAACCAGGTCAATCATTGCCAAAGCTCTGTGATCAGTTCAGCTATGGCCATTGACTCTGACAGTGTTTTCCAATACCATCAAGCAATTCTCCAGTCTTCAGAGGATACCAACTGAATGTCCTACAATTTAATTCTGGTAGTATCTACCTGATGATAGCATCATATCCCACAAGTTAAGGGCTCAGCCCCACAAGACTGCCTCCACTTCAGATGCCAATTGCAAGTTATCTATCACCTATGTTTCTGACTGACCAGCTATATGGTGAAGGTCCCCATGACCCCCTCCTCGAGTTCAATTAGTTTGCTAGAGTAGCTCATAAAACTCAAGAGAAATATAAATTATAATAAAATAATAGACACGTATTACTGGTATTTAGGAAATATACTAATAGCATACTTATATTTGTTGTTTAGTCACTAAGTTGTGTCTGACTCTTTTACGACCCCATGGATTGTAGCCCAACCAGGCTTTTCTGTCCATGGAACTTCCCAAGCAAGAATACTGGAGTGGGTTGCCATATCCTTCTGCAGGGGAAATTCCGGACTCAGGGATTGAACTTGAGTCTCCTGCGTTGGCAGGTGGGTTCTTTACCACTGAGCCACCTGGGAAGCCCTGATATTTATATTAAACATTTTTAAGTGCTTTATTAAAGTCCCATTTGGCACTGTTTTATTTATTTTTTTGGCCATAACACATGGCATGTGGGATCTTACTTCCTCAACCAGGGATCAAAACCACACACCTTGCAGTAGAAGAGCAGAGTCTTAACCACTGGACCATCAGGGATGTCCCCTGTTCAGTACTGTTTAATACAATTGAAATATGTCAGATTATGCCACTCCTCAACTCAGAACCTTCAGTGGGACTACATATTTAGGACAAAACCTGCTGAGGACAACTAGAAACACTGGAGAAAAATGTTTTTGGAACGTGCTTTACGACTTTGGAGAGCTAACAAAACAGGTTAGGGGAGGGCAGAAATTCAGTGAGCTAAAAGCCCAGTGTTCGACACGACAATGAGCGTGTACAAACAAGTCTGTATGGAACAACAGGGATGAATCTCACAAACATGTTTAGTGGAAATAGCTAGACACAAAAACTATGTACTATGATTCTATTTTACGTAAAATTGAAGGAAAATGGAAAACTAGGTAGTTCTGAATTAGAGTTTGTATGAATGCATGTTTAAGTGTTACTGGTTTAAAGTAAAGGAAGGAAGTGATTACCAAGTCTGGATATTTGTTACTTTTATGGTGGGGTGAGGGCATATTGATCAGGAGAGACCTGTTGAGGACTTTTGGTACTGATAATTTCTAACTGAGTGGTAAATTTCACAAATGTTTAACTTTGTGATATTATTGTGATGAGCATTTTTGGTTTTGGTATTTTTCTCTAATGTATTACAATTCATAATTTGTGTGTCTATTCGGTTGCTCAGTTTTGTCTGACTCTTTGTGACCACAAGGACTGCAGCTTGTCAGGCTCTGTCTATAGGATTTTTCCCGGCAAGAATACTGAAGTATTCTTCTCCAGTAGGTTGCCATTTCCTACTCCAGGGGATCTTCCCAACCCAGGGACTGAACCCATGTCTCTCAAGTCTCCTGCACTACAGGCAAATTCTTTGCCCCTAAGCCACCAGGGAAAACCACAATTCATAACAGAAAGGATTAAAAACATTAAAGACTTTCTAGATGACTCCACACACATGAACTGGTGAAAATGCCAGAGTTTTCATGGTGGTTTTCAAAGCCCTGTAAATCTGACCTCCTATTTCATCTGTTACCGTCTTTACCACTTCTGCTTCCCCAGTTCCACTCCACTCCACCTGCACAAGTTCCTTTGATGTTCTTTGAACATGCCAGAAATGCTGCTGTGACAGGGTCTTTCTATTGCTCTGTCTCCTTCAGTACTTTTCTCAAGAGGCACCTTCACAGGGAAAACTGTTTAATACTACATCCTTTCCCCATATACCCTCTTCTCTGTAATTGCATTCTTACTTATTTGTAGCATTTACCAACTTTCCATGTAATATTATACAATTTTTTAAACTTGTCAGTCTTTTAACAAAGGTAAGGCAGGGATACAGCTGGGGATTTGGACATGTTTCAGTATCTGCAGTAACCTCAGTGCCTAGAACAGTATCTGGTGAATAGTGGGTGCCTGAAAGACTTTTGAGATAGGGATGAATGAATGAATTTCAGTCTAGACAGTAAGTCAGTCAGTTCAGTTGCTCAGTCGTTCTGACTATTTTCAATACCATGGACTGCAGCATGCTAGGCTTCCTTGTCGATCACAATTCCTGGAGCTTGCTCAAATTCATGTCCATCCAGTTGGTGATACCATCCAACCATCTCATCCTCTGTCATCCCCTTCTCCTCCTGCCTTCAATCTTTGCCAGCATCAGGGGTTTTCCAGTGAGTCAGCTCTTCACATCAGGTGGCCAAAGTATTGGAACTTCAGCTTCAGCATCAGTTCTTTCAATGAATATTCAGGACTGATTTCCCTTAGGATTGACTGGTTTGATCTCCTTGCAGTCCAAGGGACTTTCAAGAGTCTTCTCCAACACCACAGTTCAAAAGCATCAATTTTTTGGAACTCAGCTTTCTTTACAGTCCAACTCTCACATCCATATATGACTACTGGAAAAATCACAGCTTTGACTAGATGGACCTTTGTTGGCAAAGTAATATTTCTGCTTTTCATATGCTGTCTAGGTTTGTCATAGCTTTTCTTCCAAGGGGCAAGTGTCTTTTGATTTCATGGCTGCAGTCACCATCTGCAGTGATTTTAGAGCCCAAGAAAATAAAGTCTCTCACTGTTGCCACTGTTTCCCCATTTATTTGCCATGAAGTGATGAGACCAGATGCCAAGATCTTAGCTTTTTGAATGTTGAGTTTTAAGCCAACTTTTTCACTCTCCTCTTTCACTTTCATCAAGAGGCTCTTTAGTTCTTCTTCACTTTCTGCCATAAGGGTGGTGTCATCTGTGTATCAGAGGTCACCGATATTTCTCTTGACAATCTTGATTCCAGCTTGAGCTTCATCCAGGCCAGCATTTCGCTTAATGTACTGTGCATGTAAGTTAAATAAGCAGGGAGACAGTATACAGCCTTGATATATTCCTTTCCCAATTTTGAACCAGTCTGCTGTTCCATGGCCGGTTCTAACTGTTGCTTCTTGACTGCATACAGATTTCTCAGGAGGCAGGCCAGGTGGTCTGGGATTTCCATCTCTAAGAATTTTCCAGTTTGTCGTGATCCAGTCAAAGGTTTTGGCGTAGTCAATAAAGCAGAAATAGATGTTTTTCTGGACCTCTCTTGCTTTTTTAATGATCCAGTGGATGTTGGCAACTTGATATCTGGGTTCTCTGTCTTTTCTAAATCCAGCTTGAACATTAGGAAGTTCGCGGTTCATGTATTGTTGAAGCCTGGCTTAGAAAATTTTGAGTATTACTTTGCTAGCATGTAAGATGAGTGCAATTGTGCAGTAGCTTGAACACTCCTTGGCATTACTTTTTGAGACTGGAATGAAAACTGACCTTTTCCAGTCCTGTGGCCACTGCTGAGTTTTCCAATTTGCTGGCATATCGAGTGCAGCACTTTAATAGCATCATCTTTTAGGATTTGAAACAGCTCAACTGGAATTCCAAATCCTCCACTAGCTTCATTTGTAGTGATGCTTCCTAAGGCCCACTTGACTTCACATTCCAGGATGTCTGGCTCTAGGTGAGTGATCACACCATTGTGGTTATCTGGGTCATGAAGATATTTTTTGATAGTTCTTCTATGTATTCTCACCACCTTTTCTTAATATCTTCTGCTTCTATTAGGTTCATACCATTTCTGTCCTTTATTGTGCCCATCTTTGCATGAAATGTTTCCTTGGTATCTCTAATTTTCATGAAGAAATCTCTAGTCTTTATCATTCTATTGTTTTTCTCCACTTTTTTTGCATTGATCACTGAGGAAGGCTTTCTTATCTCTCCTTATATTCTTTGGAACTCTGCATTTTAATAGGTATATCTTTCCTTTGCTCCTTTGCCTTTTGCTTCTGTACTTTTCTCAGCTATTTTAAGGCCTCCTCAGACAACCATTTTGCCTTTTTGTGTTTCTCTTCCTTGGGGATGGTCTTGATCACTACCTCTTGTACAATGTCATGAACCTCTGTCCACAGTTCATCAGGCACTTTGTCTATCAGATCTAATCCTTTGAATTTATTTCTCATTTCCACTGTACAATCATAAGGGATTTGATTTAGGTCATACCTGAATGGTCTAGTGGTTTTTCCTTACTTTCTTCAATTTAAGTCTGAATTTGCCAATAAGGTGTTCATGATCTGAGCCACAGTCAGCTCCCCGTCTTGTTTTTTTGCTGACTGTATAGAACTTCACCATCTTCGGCTGCAATGAATATAATTGATTTCGGTATTGACCATCTGGTGGTGTTCATGTGTAGAGTCTTCTCTTGTATTGTTGGAAGAGGGTGTTTGCTATGACTAGTGAGTTCTCTTGGCAAAATTCTATTAGCCTTTGCCCTGTTTTATTTGCCTTTGCCTTCACTTCATGTGATCAGTTTGATTAGTTTTATGTGATTGTGACTTTCATTCTGTCTTCCCTCTGATAGATAAGGGTAAGTGGCTTATGGAAGCTTCCTGATGGGAGAGACTGGGGAGAGTCTAGACAGCAGTCCAAAGAAATAATGATCATTGTTATCTATCTTTGCCATTTCTTTGTTATCTAAAATAACAGTTTGATTAATAAAACTGAAGAATAAATAGAATTCCTGATTATCTAGCTTATTTAGGAAGAAAATAAAATCTGTAGTATAATATTGGTATTTCAAACAGTTTAATTATTAATACTTCATATGTTTACCAGTTTATTATAAAGGATATTATAAAAGATACAGATGAACACCCAGATGAAAGGGTCCACAGGGCAAGGTCCAGAAGGGCCCTGAGCACAGAAGTTTCTGTCCCTGGAACCACGAGGCACCCTTCTCCCTGCACGTGAATGCGTTCACCAACCCAGAAGCTCACCAAACCAAATAAAAATTCAAGAATTTTCATAGAGCTTAATCTATAGCTTCCCTCTGCCTTTCCCTCCTGGAGATCAGTGGGTGGGGTTGAAAGTTTCCACCCTCTAATCACTTGGTCTTTCTGGTGATTAACCCTATCCCAAGGCTATCTAGGGACTCCACCTTAGGTCAGCATTAATTCTGGTATAAATAACTTTTAAAAGACACTCCTCCAAAGTTTTAGGAGCTTTATGCCAGTAACTGAGGACAAAGACCAAATGTATTTCTTATTATACCACAGCTCCTCACATGGAATCCGAGTGGGCCAGGTCACAGGTACATTCTGACTCCTCAGCATCTTGCTGGGAGTCCTTGGAGAGCCCTGGCCTCTGACTGTCCTCATCCTGTTACCGAGTCCAAGCTTACTCTGCTCACCACATGACAGGCCAAGTAAATGTGACAGTTGAGGTGTTGAGGCAAGGAATACCACTTTATTCGGAAAGCTAGCAGACTGTGAAGATAGTGGACAAATGTTTCAAAATTACCATCTTGTTGAGGTCTGGATGCCAGGTTCTTTTATAGAACCTCAGAGAAAAGTGGTGAGGAGCTAAAGTCAAAAGGCAAAATAGAGAGAAAGAGGCGATGAGGGCCATCAGTCTTGCAAAACATCTCTAGGAATGGCCAGCACCAGGGAAGTGAAAAGTGAAAATGAGTGAAACCACTCAGTTGTGTCTATGAAAAACCTAGACAGTATATTAAAAAGCAGAGATGACACTTTGCTGACAAAGGTTTGTATAGTCAAAGCTATAGTTTTTCCAATAGTCATGTATAGATGTGAGAATAGGACCATAAAGAAGACTGAACACTGAAGAATTGATGTTTTTGAACTGTGGTCTTGGAGAAGACTCTTGAGAATTCCCTGGACAGCAAGGAGATCCAGCCAGTCCATCCTAAAGTAAATCAACCCTAAATATTCATTGGAAGGACTGATGCTGAAACTGAAGTTCCAATACTTTGGCTACCTGAAGCAAAAAGCTAACTCATTGGAAAAGACCCTGATGCTGGGAAAGATTGAGGACAGCAGTAGAAGAGGGCGACAGAGGATGAGATGGTCGGATGGCATCACTGACTCGACGGGAATGAGTTTGAGCAAACTCTGGGAGATGGTGAAAGACAGGGAAGCCTGGCGTGTTGCAGTTCATGGGGTCGAAAAGTGTTGGACACGACTTAGTAACTGAACAACAACAAGAGGGGCAGGGTCCTCTGAGGAAGGCCATTATGTACATTTAACAAAATCAGTGAAAAACAAGTCAAAGAAAAGGCTCCAACATGGAGTTAGAATTGGTCCTTCTTTACAAGCCCAGGGTTCGGATTCACTTTAGTTCTATAAAGTGGGTCTCAAAGGCAGATGGCAGGTCAGAGGAGAATTGGGCCTGGTTTGGGTTCTCTCAGCTTGGAGGAGTAATATGCAAATCTTACCAGGAACTAACTCAAGCCTCCAAGATCACCTCCCCAGGTCTTCCCTCTGCAGAAACAGTGAATGTTAGCCTCTGACCTTAGGACAAGGATGACCAGAGCCTGGACACTACAGATCATATCTTCCCTTTTAATTAACATTTCCACTTCCACGCTGCCCAATTTCATTCACTCCTGAGCAGAGTCCTGCTCCTGTTAACTGTTTCATTGCCAAGGACTTCATGACTTCCTTATTCAGGGCATACAGTCTTCCCTTTAACCACTCACTCTCCCCTATCTTCTTTGTGTTTATCAACCCAGCATGGAAACAGATTGCGTGAGGGTCAGAGAAACCCAAGGTCAGGAGGAATTAGGCATTAGTCAGAGGCTGAAGACCTTTCAGAGGAGCCAGAGGCAGAGACCATGCGCCTTTAGGCTCTTAAGCAGCCTGAGGGCTGTTGTTATTGTTTAGTTGCTCCATTGTGTCTGACTCTCTGTGACTCCAGGGCATGCAGCATGCCAGGCTTCCCTGTCCTTCATCAACTCCTGGAGTTTGCTCAAACTCATGTCCATTGAGTTGATGATGCCATCCAACCATCTCATCCTCTGTTGCCTCCTAGTCCTTCTGCCATTAATCCTTCCCAGCCTGGGGGTGGGGCCCCATATTTCCCAAAGGACATACAGACTAAGAAAACCCACAGCACAATGTTGCTGACAGCTTGAGCACTTGCCTCTTCAGAGTCTGGGCTCTACTGCTAGGATTCCCACTTTTCTCCTGCCTCGTTTCATCAAAGGTGGATCTGAGTCTAAAGTCTGTACTTTAACCACTATGAATGTGCAATAAAATATAAAGGGAGTAGCCCAGTTATGCCCTACCATGCTCTAGGATCTGCCAGTCTAGCAGGATTTGGAGGCGAGGACCTGAGGTGAGGGACCCAGTANCTCCTAGTCCTTCTGCCATTAATCCTTCCCAGCCTGGGGGTGGGGCCCCATATTTCCCAAAGGACATACAGACTAAGAAAACCCACAGCACAATGTTGCTGACAGCTTGAGCACTTGCCTCTTCAGAGTCTGGGCTCTACTGCTAGGATTCCCACTTTTCTCCTGCCTCGTTTCATCAAAGGTGGATCTGAGTCTAAAGTCTGTACTTTAACCACTATGAATGTGCAATAAAATATAAAGGGAGTAGCCCAGTTATGCCCTACCATGCTCTAGGATCTGCCAGTCTAGCAGGATTTGGAGGCGAGGACCTGAGGTGAGGGACCCAGTATAAGTGGCATCTGCACATTCACCTTACAGGCCAGTGCTTGGCATGAAGGTGGCTTTAGAATGAAGAAGTATGTATTGGAGTGAAAAAGTCAAAATTATTCAAGTGTGGGGACACCAGAATTTGATGTCCCTCACCAACCTGAGTTGTGTGGATAAGAATGAGGAAGGCAATAGGGAAAACAAAAACTAGACAGGAGTGCTGGATCAAATAGAGGACTCTTCTAAATGATCCATTGCACTGGTAACTTCCATCCTGGGGCAGATTTTTAAATTCCTTCTTTTCTCCTGCAAAACTGCCACTGTTTATAAACACTCCTATCAGAATGGGAAAGACTAGAGATCTCTTCAAGAAAATTAGAGATACCAAGGGAATAGTTCATGCAAAGATNAATGTGCTATCAGTAAATATGAATTCTCTGTCTGGCTCTATGCTCATCCCAATATAAATGAATCCTAGTTCCTTTGGTGCACACTCCACCTTGTTCAGGTGGCACGAGTGGTAAAGAATCCACCTGACAATCCAGGAGATGAAGAGACAGGGGTTAGATCCCTGAGTTGGAAAGAGCTGTTGGAGAAGGAAAGGGCAACTCATTGCAGTATTCTTGCCTGGAAAATCTCATGGACAGAGGAGTCTGGTGAGCTACAGTCCATGGGATCACAAAGAGATGGACAGGACAGCATGCATGCACACACACCACCTTCTTCTACAGTATCAATATACCTGTGCGCTTTCTTTTTCAGTTGGTAGTGCCCTTAAGGGTTAGAAGCTTAATCTTATGTGAATTATTTTACCTTCCTATTTCTGTTGCAAACTGACACACTTAGTACCTTAAATTACAACATATAAGAAATATTTGTTTTATTATGAGATTTAAATTTTTAAAAGTAATTTTATTTTTAAGCTATTTTTTAAAGTTGAAGTACAACTGATTTACAATGTTGTGAGAAATACTTATTTTGTTAAAAACATGAATGAAAGTGATAAAGGAGGAAGGAAGAGATTGATTAAAAAAACCTACCTGCCCATCCAATATGAGAAAGAGGAAATCACTTCATGCTTACTTTTTCTACAAAGTTTAAAGGTGGGAGGGACTTATGGGCTAGAGTTTTGCTTGCCAATTTATTTACTCTTTGTTTTACCTTAAGTGCTTAGAACAGTACCTGGCACAAGTAAATACTATGATGGCGGTGTGGTGGTTTAGTCTCTAAGTTGTGTCCAACTCTTGCGACTCTAAGGACTGTAGCCTACCAGGCTCCTCTGTCCATGGAGTTCTCCAGGCAAAAATACTGGAGTGGGTTGCCATTCCCTTTTCTAGGGGATTTTCCCAACCTATGAATTCAACCCGAGTCTGCTGCACTGCAGGGGGATTCTTTACCACTGAGCCACCAGGGAAGTCCAAATACTAAAATAACCTTTTAGTATTGTCAATCCTAAAGGAAATCAGTCCTAAATATTCACTGGAAGGACTGATGCTGAAGCTGAAACTCCAATACTTTGGCCACATGATTTGAAGAACTGACTCACTGGAAAAGCCCCTGATGCTGCGAACGATTGAAGGTGGGAGGAGAAGGGGACGACAGAGGATGAGATGGTTGGATGGTATTACTGACTGAATGGACATGAGTTTGAATAAGCTCCAGGAGTTGGTGATGGACAGAGAAGTATGGCGTGCTGAGGTCCATGGGGTCGCAAAGAGTCGGATACGACTAAGCGACTGAACTGAAATGAACTGATTATTCCCCTCTCCCAATTCCCCTTCTTTTAATTTAGCTACTGACAAACGACATTCTCAAATACTGTCCCTAACTAAGGCAAGCTGGAAGATCACTGGGCTTTGGGATTTTTTTGTTCCCTTCTCTTTTAGGGGGTGGGAGGGAGTAGGAGAAAAGTACTCCTTTGAAAATCCCGCTTAAATGCTGCCATCTAGTGTTCACTAACGACTTCCCTGGTGGCTCAGATGGTAAAGCGTCTGTCTACAATGAGGGAGACCTGGGTTCGAGCCCTGGGTTGGGAAGATCCCCTGGAGAAGGAAATGGCAATCCACTCCAGGACTATTGCCTGGAAAATCCCATGGACAGAGGAGCCTGGTAGGCTACAGTCCATGAGGTCGCAAAGAGTCAGACACGACTGAACGACTTCACTCAACTTCACTCAGTGTTCACTAGGAGAAGGCAATGGCACCCCACTCCAGTACTCTTGCCTGAAAAATCCATGAACAGAGGAGCCTGGTAGACTGCAGTCCATGGGGTCGCTAAGAGTCAGACATGACTGAGAGACTTCACTTTCACTTTTTACTTTCATGCATTGGAGAAGGAAATGGCAACCCACTCCAGTGTTCTTGCCTAGAGAATCCCAGGGACGGGGAAGCCTGGTGGGTTGCCATCTATGGGGTCGCACAGAGTCGGACACGATTGAAGTGACTCAGCAGCAGCGACCGAACTAGTGCCATCTAGTGTTCACTAATGACTCAACTGAACTGAACTGAGTGTTCACTTTGAAAAGTTAGATGCGGTTCTAGTTAACCCTGTCCTCCCTCTTAGCAAAGATCATTGTAACACTGTTTTGTTATTGGATCTCAGGTTTTGCGAAATTATGGTTACCAAAAAGTCCAACAGAGCTTTTGGCAGTAATGAGGAGTTAGTTGAGAAACTAGAAAATTTCCTAAAATTCTAACAGAAATGATCCCATAGCAAAGTGATATGATAACAACCAAAATCAAAGAAATGAGAGATCTGGGTTATCCTGTGAATAGTCCTTGCTGGTACATGTGGTTTCTTTTGCAGAGGGCAGTGAGGAGAATATAACTGTTTATCTGAGTACTTTTCACGTATTAGACTCTTTATACAGGGATACTCTAATTTAGGTTACTCTAATTCATAGCCCTCTGAATTAATACGGCTATTGCCATTTTTAAAGGTAGGAAAATCGAGGCCCAGACAATTTTCACTTGTTTTCTTTTCCAAAGCTAGTTGATAAGAGAATTAGGATATGTACCCTTGTCTATCAATTTTCAACTCTATGCTTTTTCATCTGTACCCCAGTGCCCCAGGGTTGAGAATGACAAACCAAAAGCTTACACAAAGAAAACCAACAGAAACCAAGTAGTATTTCTAGATTGGGCTTGCAAACACAGGCAGAGGTTAAGAATCTAAAGTAAAGCTGAGAGACTAAACCAGAGTCACAGCACCTCACGAAGTTAGAGTTCTGGACTAGGCCAGTGTTAGAACCAGAGATCTGCCAGTCACAGGAACTGTGAACTTGGGCTGGTCCCTTACACTCCTTGACCCTCAGTTTCCACATTTTACTCATCTTTTACATGGAAAGAGCAATAATGCTTCTCCCTCAAAGTTGTCAGGATTAAATGACTTAATGTAGCTTCCATGCAGAGTAAAGAGAATGGATAGAATGGATGCTCAGTAACTGATAGTTACTGACCAGGATAGACAGTTACCCTGATACCCCAGATAGATAGATACCCTATCTAACCAGGGTAGACAGTTGCTGTGCTTTAGCTTCAGAGGCTGGAACTATATAGGGCTCCATCCAAATGGTGGAAAGTGTCTAAACCACACATGGGACAGTGTTGACAGTGGTGAGAACCAGAGCATGGAGGTCGGATCACAGAAACCAGGATGACACTTGGGGTCTGTGAAGGGTAAGGGAAGGCATGTAGGAGCAGCCAGGGTCTGAGTCCAGAAAGCAGGCACCCAGCCAGAACTCCTTTAACTCCTCTGACTTCCCTAAGAGTCCCCAAAGCTGCATATCTTTTGCTTAGTTCCTTTTACATGATTTCCTTCTCTTTCCTCTCTGACTCTGTGCTTGCCTCTGTTAAGTTTCATATTGACCTAACTTTCAATCAGTGTTTTACCACTTTCTGGCTGCTGCTGCTGCTGCTAAGTCGCTTCAGTCGTGTCCGACTCTGTGCAACCCCATAGACAGCAGCCCACCAGGCTCTGCTGTCCTTGGGATTCTCCAGGCAAGAACACTGGAGTTGGTTGCCATTTCCTTCTCCAATGCATCAAAGTGAAAAGTGAAAGTGAAGTTGCTCAGTCATGTCCGACTCTTCGCGACCCCATGGACTGCAGCCTACCAGGCTCCTCCGTCCAAGGGATTTTCCAGGCAAGAGTACTGGAGTGGGGTGCCATTGCCTTCTCTGACCTTCTGGCTAGTAAAGTCTTATTCCAGAGGGAGAATATAAATCTTTGCTTTCCTGGGAGAAGGCAGAGGAATCTAGTTTTCTTCAGAAAAGCTTGGCAGCTCTCTTGATCATCTCATCACAATTAATACATCCCCATCCCCTAAGGATTCTTCATTTTGAATTTTTGTGTGAGTACATCTCCTTAGATTTTTACTATCACCACGATAGTTCGAAATGTCTTCATCTTATCTTGGACTTCTGCAGTCATCTGCTAACCAGAGCTTTCATTTCTACTTGTGTCTGTGCCCATTCTCCATGTGCAGCTAGAATAGCACTGTATTTTAAAAGCAAAAATATGATCAAATCTCTTTTCTAGCTTAAAAACTTCTAATAGTTCTGTTTACCATCAGGATGAAATCACAATTCTTTAACATTGTCCACAAAACCTTTGTGGCTTCCCAGGTGGCTCAGTGGTAGAGTCACCTGACGATGCAGGAAATGCAGGCTCAATCTCTGGTCCAGGAAGATCCTACATGCTGTGGAGCAACTAAGCCTATGTGCCACAACTATTAAGCTTGTGCTCTAGAGCCTGGGAACCACAACCACTGAGCCCACGAGCCGCAACTACTGAAGCTCACATGCGGCAAGAGCCTGTGCTCCTCAAGAGAAGCCGTGGCAATGAGAAGCCTGTGCGAGGCAACTGGAGTACCCCCTGCTTGCAGAACTAGGGAAAAGCCTGGGCAGCAAGAAAGACCTAGCAAAGCCAATAAACACATAAATAAAATTATATATATATATATATATATAAAAGAATGTAACATTTAGCAAGGTGTCTTGAGATATAAAAGCAAGAAACTAAAGAATATAATGAAATCTTAAATTTCTACTTCCAGTCATGATGGACTTGGTTATTCATACTAATATACACACTGATAATGACTAAAGATGATGGATAAACTATAAAAAAAAAAGAATCTCAAAAGCATCAAATTACTGAAAGAAGGTAAGGAATTATTAGGCCAAAAGGTAAGAGAAATTGGAACCCGAAAGAAGCATATAAGGCACCAGAGTACAAAAGCTACTCTTGCCCTGAGGACACTTTCTACTCAGGGGACATTTAGCTTTTTTTTTTTTTCCCTTTCATTTTTTAGTTGCTTCATTGGACATGGAATAAGGAGCCAAGGTCCAAGACTATTTAAGGTGAAGTGGTATTAAGTGGTTCTCTGCTTATTAAGCTGTAACTTCATAGGCGATACTCTCAGGGCAAGTGTAAACTAGTTCCCTTGAATTTTAGGAAAGCTTGCTTTTACCTTGACTATAATAGGAGGGAAAAAAAGAAGAGAAAAAAATTCCATCTGTGAGTAGAGGCCATTGGGCAGTTCTTGCTCAGATTTGTAGCCTGGGTTAGCAATGGCCCAAGAAATGTCCACCGATGAAAACTGGTCTGAGATTAAGACAGCAGAAACAAACAAAAGTCCTCTTTGAAATAAGCCACAAATACTTTTTCCTCAAATGCGCCCCCCTACCCCCCGCCAAGGTTATAAAGCAAAGAGACAGAGAAACTAGACACCATAGACCACACACAGCAGACATTATCAGGCAGCAGAAAAGAATCTGAAAAAAATGCAGACATTAAAACTATCATGATACAGGTTACAAAATAACTATGACTACTATGTTTCAAGACATAAAATAATCCAGCTCCAATCAGCAAGATGGGAAGCCCAGGTGGCTCAGTGGTTAAAGACTGACAATGCAGGAGATGCATGTTAAATCCTGAGTTGGGAAGATCCCCTGGAGGAGGAAATGGCAACTCACTCTAATATTTCTTGCCAGGAGAATCCCATGGACAAAGGAGCCTAGTGGGCTACAGCCTATGGGGTTGCAGAGTCAGACAGGACTGAGCAGGCACGCGTGCACAATTAGCAGGCAACAGAGAGGACAGAGGCGTATGCTTAAATGCTCATGTATATGGAATCAGCAAGATCCAGAGTCAAAGGTCCCACGTTCATTAACAGAACAATGAAAGGAATATAAAGCTTTAAATGTTTTGCAGCTAAAATAGGATGT
This sequence comes from Neotragus moschatus, assembly GCA_006410615.1. NCBI lineage: Eukaryota > Metazoa > Chordata > Mammalia > Artiodactyla > Bovidae > Neotragus > Neotragus moschatus. The sequence continues at coordinate 810,135 of SJYA01001209.1, read as the reverse complement.
TTGGTATATGGTTTACTGCAGATACCTTTTATTAATTTCCTTTCCATCACTGGCTTTCCATGAGCATTTATCAAGGAGTGTTTGATTCAAACATTTATTCTACAATTACTGAGATAATATTATCTCCATTAATAAATTAATACTTGAATCCTGATGTTAAAACAATCTAACATGCACATGTGTTATTCTCCTTATGTAATTAGGAGCTCAATACTAAATAAGGCTAATATTTAGCTTATCAGTTTTCAAACCTACATTTCTGAGTAAAACTGAAACTGTCATTTTCCTTCAATTTGTTTTCCTTGTCAAGTTTTCCTATCAGAGTTATACTAACCCTCATAAAAAGTATTCCCAGTTTTTGCCCATTTTTCTAGAATTATTTGATTAATGTGGGAGGGGGAGATAAATTAGGAGTCTGGGATTCACATTACCACACATAAAATATATAAACAATAAGGACCTACTGTATGGCACAGCAAAGTATTCAATAGTATATAACAATATACAATTCTTTTCAGAAGAATAGATATAGATGTATAACTGAATCATTTTGCTGGACACCTGAAACTGACACAACATTGTAAATTGTCATTCAATTAAAAAAAATATTTTTATAAAGAAAGAAAACAGGGGAAATAATTGGGAATTATGTTTTCCTTATAATGTTTGGTTTAACTTGACAAGGAAGCCTGGGTGGACTGGAGTCTTCTTAGAGGGAAGGCTTTGGACTACTCTTTCAATTTGTTTACAAACAATTTTTTCCCTGCATATGGACAAACCGGTACCTCCGGAGGACTTCTGCATTTCGGGAAGCAGACTGCAAAGGCATTTGGCCAAAGAACTGAAGCAAAGGGGCACAATACGTGGTCACTGCCAGCCATGGGAGAAACAACATACCACTCGGGGCAGAGTCGGGCCCCCATATCCCTTGCCCTGGAAGCGTGTTCCGAAGTCACCACAAGGCAGCGTCCCCGCAGGACCGCAACGGAGCCTACTGCACTGTGGGACACGCGTGGCTGCTCTCTGGTCATACAATGTGGGTGCGGACTTCCGCTCGCTGCCCTATGCACCTGTTTCTCCCGCCTGCTCAAACATCGTTCCCATTTATGAANTCTCCTTCAGAATGGACTGGTTGGATCTCCTTGCAGTCCAAGGGACTCTTAAGAGTCGTCTCCAACACCATACGGAATGACACAAAAAAAGGAATAAATTAAGCTCTAATTCTGTGGAAATAATAAAAACTAGAATAAAAATAAAGGAAAGAGAATAGGAAAAAATAGAAAGATTAACCAAACTAAGTATTGGTTCCTTAAAAAATTGGCAAACCTTTAAGTAGACTAATAAGGAAAGAAGAGAAAGGACCCAAATCAACAAAATTATTACAGAGAAAAGACATTGCAATGAATATCAAAGAAATTAAAAGATTGTGAGACTACTATAAATAGCAATATGTGAATAAAGTGAACAACCTAGATGAAATGGAAAAAATTCTCAGGAAGATACAACTAAGACTGAATCAGGAAGAAATAGAAAATCTGAATTGACCAGTTACTAGTAAGGAGATTGATTGGTAATTTAAAATTTCACAGTGAAGAAAAGTCCAGATGATTTCACTGATTAATTTTATCCAAGTTGGAAAGAACTAACACCAGTCCTTCTCAACTCTTCTAAAAATTGAAGAGGAGGAAACATTTCCAGTTCATTTCATGAGGCCAGCATTACTCTGATGCCAAAACCTTCATTTTATTAGGCAAGCAATACCCTGATACTGAAATTGACACCACTAGAAAAGCACAGGCCAATATCCATGATTAATATCGATGCAAAAGTTCTCAACAAAATACTAATAAGTGGAATTATGAAGCCCCAATACAATATTGTAAAGAAATTAGCCTCCAATTAAAATAAATAAATGAAAAAAAAAGGATCATTCACCATGGCCAAGTAAGATTTATACCTGGGATGCAAGGATGGTTCAATGTGCACGAATCAATTAATGTGATAATCAGGCAAGAAAAAGAAACAAAAGGCATCAGAATTGAAAAGGAGGAAGTATTATATTTTCTATTTGCAGATGACATGATTTTACATATATAAAATCCTTAAGACTCAATTGAAAAACTGTTAGGTTTAATCAATGAATTCAATAAGTGAACAAGGTAAAAAAAAATATAAAACTTATTAGCATTTCTATAAGCTAACAAATTTTCTGAAAAATAAGTTGAAAGATTGATCTCATTTATAATAGCATCAAAAACACTAAAACAGAAATACATATAACTAAGGTGGTAAAAGAAAACTGTATTGTTGAAATAAGTATAAGAAATAAATAAATGGAACAGTATCTTGTGCTCATAGGTTAGAAGAGTTAATGTTACTGAAAAAGTCAATACTACCACTATACTACTCTCACTTTGTAGTATACAAATGTCAAATTATAATTCTGTGTATCTGTAAATATATATTATTCTGTATATATGTATATGTGTGTGTGTGTATGTGTGTGCATGCATGCATGTTCAGTTTTGTCTGACTCTTTGTGACCCTATGGACTATAGCCTGCCAGACTCCTCTGTCCATGGGATTTCCCAAGCAAGAATACTGGAATGGGTTGCCATTTCCTTCTTCAGGGGATTGTCCTCACCCAGGGATCAAATCCACATCTCCTGCATTGCAGGTGGAATCTGTCCACCTGAGACACCAGGGAAGCTCATGTGTGTGTGTGTGTGTGAGTGTGTGTGTGTGTGTGTATGATTGTTCAGTTGCTCAGTCATGTCCGACTCTTTGTGACCCCATGGACTAGAGCATGCCAGGCTTTCCTGTCCATCATTAACTCCCGGAGCTTACTGAAACTCATGTCCCATGAATCGATGATGCCATCCAACCATCTCACCCTGTCATCCTCCTCCCGCCTTCAATCTTTCCCAGCATCAGGGTCTTAANTGTGTGTGTGTGTGTATGATTGTTCAGTTGCTCAGTCATGTCCGACTCTTTGTGACCCCATGGACTAGAGCATGCCAGGCTTTCCTGTCCATCATTAACTCCCGGAGCTTACTGAAACTCATGTCCCATGAATCGATGATGCCATCCAACCATCTCACCCTGTCATCCTCCTCCCGCCTTCAATCTTTCCCAGCATCAGGGTCTTAAAATGAGTTAGTTCTTCACATGAGGTGGCCAAAGTATTGGAGTTTCAGCTTCAACATCAGTCCTTCCAATGAATATTCAGGACTGATTTCCTTTAGGATAGACTGGTTGGATCTCCTTGCAGTCCAAGGGACTCTCAAGAGTCTTCTCCAACACCACAGTTCAAAAGCATCAATACTTTGGTGCTCAGCTTTCTTTATAGTCTAGCTCTCATATCCATACTTGACTACTGGCAAAACCATAGCTTTGACTGGATGGAACTTTGTTGGCAAAATAATGTAGACAGACAGGAAATACAAAGCTGAGATAACTCAGTTTAGTGGAACTTTAAATTAGTGGACCTTTTAAAGTTGATTGTCAATGCTAAATTGAACGTGTTTTTTTTTTTTTTTTTTTT
>SJYA01001209.1:778650-806447 GCA_006410615.1 Neotragus moschatus | reverse complement strand
TTTTTTTTTTTTTTTTTTCTGAACTTGTAAACATAGTTATGGGATCTGCCAAACCAGAAAATAAAAGCATTTTCCCTGACTTGTCTTTGGATGATGATTTTTAACAAATTTTCAGTATTTACTCAAGGTATTATTTTTGCTTGTCATGTTCCTTTGCTTTGAAAATGAGAATTGTATGGTTCGATGTTTTTTAAAATTTTCATTTCTCCTGAAAAGTGCGAAAGGAACTAACAAGTTCTCATAGAGTCTCAGCAATTCTATCAGTGGACACCTTAAAGAGAATCAGGATTGATAAATAATACGCCCATCTATTTCTAGCTAAGATTGTATTAATTGTAACAGATTTTCTGTCATCCACATAAACACCATTTGAGAAGGTCTTTATCACTTGTATAGTTACTACAACTCAAGGTCTCAGATCACTACCATCTGTGGTGTTGAGTCAAATTGGATAAGTTCTTCTCAGATTTAAAGTCCATCAAATCCTGGAGAAGTATCATCTGAAGGGCCACAAGATAAACTGATTTTGGTTTCAAAGGAAATAAGTGAACAGCTGGTTTCAAAGGAATTAAGTGAACATTTCAACAAAGGGAATTCAGCTTGTTATAACCCACAAATCTATCAGCAGAATTTATCCTCCATGTTCATAAAACTAGGCAAACTTTCCCCCCTCCCCATCCCACTTCATGTTGAATTATACACTCTGCATCATACAGAGATCAACTATTTCTTGGCTGGTTGCTTATCTGGGATACATTTTCTTTCCATGTCAACCTATTTCTAATTTGGTGCAAATTGGTCATTTATCAGATTAAAACTTAGTCTGAAATACATAAGTGCAAACCACTTTCCATTATAACCAGTAAGATGTAATTGGTTCTTTTGACAACTCATTGAACCGTACTAATTTTCCTAAGTGGCTTAAAACCTTTCTGATTCTTTTAAAATTTTCATCCCAACTGTTCTACCAGTTATTTCCTTTTCTCTAAGGGGAAGTAGTATCAGTTGTAACTGCCTTAAATGAATCTATTGTTTTCCTGATATAAATCGCCCACGACAACATGACATTTACAAAATACCACGTATTTAGGATCATCATTCAGATGCATCGTACACAGGAGCACAGAGCTGAGGGTCTAAATGGGACTTGAAATTCATTCTACTTTCTCCTTGACAAAATGTCCAGCAAGAGAAAGGATTAAAATTTTCCAACTCATGAGAGGAATTATACAAGAAACTACACAGATAAAATTATATTTATTCTATCCCCAATCTGCTCAAGTTGGATTTTACTATCTGCATTTCACAGATGCAGAAAGTAAGGCTCAGAAAAGTCCACTAGCTAGCCTAGGATGACATATCAGTGGAGAAGTCAGATGCACATCTTGTCTGCGGGGATGCATGGCCCCTTCTTGTTTCCTCCAAGTGCGGAGACCTTCACTGCACCCAGCAGGGCACCAGGTCTTCCCTGAGCACCTCTAGATTCAGAATGGCTTCCTCGTGACTTTCTCAGGTGTTAATGGGTACTTTAGCTTATAGCTTTTCCAGGTCATTCTCACAGCGCTGACCATTATGAAGTGGGTATTTAGGAAAGCCAAATTTTTGTTCAGTTGTTAGTGCAGCTTTGTGTTTGCAGAGAGAACATGAGGTTGTACTTGTCCTCTGCTAATTAACTTATCGATGGGAACTAACACTCTCAAAAGCAGAGTCAGAGGGCCAATGATGTCAGGAAGTAATTATGATAAAAATGATAATTTGATTATTAAATACCTTTGCTGTTATTAGCTATAATTATTGATAACATTGATCTGAAATGGGCTTCCCTCATCTTCTGATGAGATCTACATTTATGTTAAGGAAGACAAACATGCTCAAACAAAAGGAAGCAGGAAGAGGCATTGTTGTGTGACCTTAGTTCTCAAGACAATCTGAAANTATTAAATACCTTTGCTGTTATTAGCTATAATTATTGATAACATTGATCTGAAATGGGCTTCCCTCATCTTCTGATGAGATCTACATTTATGTTAAGGAAGACAAACATGCTCAAACAAAAGGAAGCAGGAAGAGGCATTGTTGTGTGACCTTAGTTCTCAAGACAATCTGAAAAGAGATGAGCACTAAACCTCAGGAAGTTTAAGAAAAAGCTCTCGAGAAGGGAATCTGGTAATAGCAGCCTCAACATTAAGATCACAGGACTTTGAAATTCCACCATCAGAAATTACCTTCTGCATATTTTGGTTCATATTTCCAGATTGTAGGCCTAATAGCCTTTGTTCATTTTTCAAAGCCAAGGAATAGGCAGTTTATGGGTCTACCCATAATAAGTCCACCCTTATTCAGGTGTTTATTCTATTCAGGTGATAGGAGTTAGCCATATGGAGTTACATAATATTAAAATAGTCATTCTGCAGAAATCTATAGGTGGGAAGAATTCCTATTAAGTGCTTGAGTCAGATCAGTTCAGTTCAGTTCAGTAGCTCTGTCATGTCCGACTCTTTGCAACCCATGAATTGCAGCATGCCAGGCCTCCATGTCCATCACCAACTCCGGAGTTCACTCAAACTCATGTCCATTGAGTCGGTGATGCCATNAGTCCTAGACACCCTAGGTGTCCCGGGGGCTTACCTCATTCGAAGGAGAACAACCATCTCCCTCTCCTCCGCTAACGTGTTTTGGACTTCACGGGACTTCTTTCTGGATTTCTATCAGTTTCTGCATCCCCCGAGACTTAACTCTAAGCTGATATTTCACCCGTACTGGACCTGCTCCAGGGCCGTTATGTGTATATGAAGTATAAACATAAATTGATCTTTTAGATTTTTAGCTGCCAAGTTTAAAAGCAAAAACAAAAAACCCCTTCCTAGTCCTTGATTTCCATCCTCCCACCATGGTAATAGGACTGATCCTTCACTACCGTCCACTGTTACCGACCCTGGATGCTTGCTATTGGACCTGTCACATCCCATCTGCTCCTTTCATGGTATTTGGCATAATATTCTCCAGTTATATCTAAATGAATGCTTCCAAAATCTCAAAAAAAATTTCTCTGGTTATTAGGTTTACTGTTTTATTGAAACATATTTTAATCTCTGTGCTACCTTGGCATTACCAACCAAACAATTCAAACCTGATCCTTCAAGAAGAAGAGTATATTTTATTAGTAGTAGTAAGCAGACCATTTTAAAGTGAAGTTGTCTTGCTTCAGACATGCAACAGCAAAATTGCTGTTTTAGCAAATAACCATTGAGGCTGTTTGATCATTTCAAATGTCATGAAAAATATTTTTAAGAAAATGCGTAAAAATAAACAAAAATTTCCTGTTTGTTCTTATCTTGTTGCAAATCCTTTTTTGAACCAGTCTAGTCCAGCTCAGTTCAGTTCAGTCACTCAGTCGTGTCCGACTCTTTGCAACCCCATGAATCGCAGCACGCCAGGCCTCCCTGTCCATCACTAACTCCCAGAGTTCACCCAAACTCACATCCATTGAGTTGGTGATGCCATCCAGCCATCTCAATNAAAAAAAAAAAAAACAGTGTGTACAGCAACTGGTAGAAGATATGAGGGAATTTAATTTTGTTTGGTTTGGTTTATAATACCTGGGCTTGAAAGGCTCTCTGAAGAGTTTTAAATTTTGGCTAAGTTAAGTGAGTTTTGATGGGCTTATCAATAATTTCATAAGGCTGCAGGAGACTCATGAAAATTTTTCTGTTGTCAAATGGAAAATTAAGTCTTAGAAACTCTTAATGGATAATAAAATACCATTCTCTGTCTTCCATGTAAACTTTCCACATAGCAAAGATGCCGTATCCTATCATAATAAAATTTTCTGCTTAGGTTTGATTTTATATGCAATTGACTTATTGAAACAGAAGAACAAAATATTTCCTCACTTATGAAAAAATGAATCTTGTTAAAAAACTATTATAATATTTTATGTTTATTTGATCATTTTGATTAATTACATGACCAAATACTTTTTGTCAGCATCAACAGTCCTATCAAATCTGCTCTAATTTTTTGATTTCCCTCAGCTATATCAGATCCCAAATTTAGAAAAAAATAATATATTCAGGGACCTTTGTAGGTCTTCTGAAAAAAGTGAAAGTNAAGTTGGTCATAACTTTTCTTCCAAGGAGTAAGCATCCTTTAATTTCATGTCTGCAGTCACCATCTGCAGTGATTTTGGAGCCCCCCCAAAATAAAGTCTGACACTGTTTCCACTGTTTCCCCATCTATTTCCCATGAAGTGTTGGGACCAGATGCCATGATCTTAGTTTTCTGAATGTTGAGCTTTAACCCAATTTTCTCACTCTCCTCTTTCACTTTCATCAAGAGGCTTTTTAGTTCCTCTTCACTTTCTGCCATAAGGGTGGTGTCATCTGCATATCTGAGGTTATTGATATTTCTCCCAGCAATCTTGATTCCAGCTTGTGCTTCTTCCAGTCCAGCATTTCTCATGATGTATTCTGCATATAAGTTAAATAAGCAGGGTGACAATATACAGCCTATGGTGGAATATGTTTTACTGACTGAATGAGTGACTCCTCTATATAAGGTTAAAAGATAAAATACATGATTTATCTGTCCAGTACACAGGCTGGTAGCCCTGTGCTAATGCTGTTTGTAGGGCTGCAGTTCAGTGTTCTTCTGTCACTCTGAATCATGGAATAATGCGTTCAGTATACTTCTTATCACATTATTGGAAGTTGTTGTAAACGAACCTCCTGCTTTTTCTTCATTGCTGCTGCTGCTGCTAAGTCGCTTCAGTCGAGTCCGACTCTGTGCGACCCCATAGATGGCAGCCCACCAGCCTCCCCCATCCTTGGGATTCTCCAGGCAAGAACACTGGAGTGGGTTGCCATTTCCTTCTCCAATGCATGAAAGTGAAAAGTGAAAGTGAAGTCACTCAGTCATGTCCGACTCTTAGCGACCCCATGGACTGCAGCCCACCAGGCTTCTCCACCCATGGGATTTTCCAGGCAAGAGTACTGGAGTGTGTTGCCATTGCCTTCTCTGTTTCTTCATTGTTAAGTGAACTTTATTCTAAGGAATTGCTCTCAGAACTTCTGCTACTAAAGGTAAGAGTTATAATGTTTTTTTATAATGATTTTTTAAAATTTAATCTATTTTTAACCTGTTTGGTAAAAGGTTTTATATTCACATGATTCAAATCTTGAAATGTAAAAAGGCACGTAGTGAGAAATCTGTTTCACATCCTCATAACCTATTTGCTCTGTTCCCAAGGTGCCCTATCCCAGGGATAACTAGTTGGGAAGAAATACAAATACACTTATTTTCCTTTTTCTCCATTTTACACATACAGTACATTTTACACAATGTTCTGTATCCTGCTTTTTTCATTTAAAAACATTTTTGGGATTCATATGAGTATATAATGTTACAATTTTTTGTATTTTTGTATAGTATTCCATGGTATGGATTATGCTATAATTTTTTTTTTTGACAGGAAGTAGGATTTATTTTGGTGAGCATGATTAAGGAGACAGAACCAATGCTCTCATGAATGCAGGGCCTGCCATTTGTCCAGGGAACAATGATTAGGGATCTATTTGACCGCACAGTCATCCAGGATAAGCCACTTTTCTGCCACCATGTTTTCAAATTCATCCTCATTAAACTTAGTAAATCCCCACTTCTTGGAGATGTGGATCTTCTGGTGGCCAGGGAACTTGAACTTGACCCTGTAGAGGGCCTCATCACGTGCTCTTTGTTTCCGTAGCTTGGTGCAAATAGACATATGACTTGACCAATGTGGACCCTGGCCATTGTACCCTGAAGCTTTCCAAAGGCACCATGCATACCTGTCTGGAGCCTACCCTGGGGACAGCAGGCCAGTCATGAATGCCCATTAGAAAGAGTTGTCTCCAAGGTCCTTTAGGGAAAACTGTACAGGCAACAGGTTGCTTATACTACAAGGAGGCTTATAATTATTTCTAACCAGTCTCCTATTGATGGGCATTTGGAATCTTTTCAGTTTTTGCCCATTATGAACAACGCTATAATGAAAAATAAATTGTTTTGTAATTGTGCAAGTGTATGATGATATAAATTTCTAGAAATTAGTTTCTATGTCAAAAGTTATATACATTTGACATGTTGATAGGCAAGTGTCAAACTGCTTTCTGTAAGGGTTGTACTAATTTAACTTCCACCAGCAATGAATATATATTTCCCCAGAAACTTATCAACAAAATACTAGCATACTTTTTTTTGTCTTTAATGGTTTGATAATATTGTTATCATATCACATAGTAGTTTTAATTTTCATTTCTGTTGGGGAATGAGCATCTTATATTTAGCAGCCATTTATATTTCCTTCTCTGGGAACATAATGCAAATCCTTGCTCACTTTTCTATTGATTAATTGTATTCATTAGTTTTAATATCAGTTCAGTTCAGTCACTCAGTTGTGTCCAACTCTGTGATCCCATGAATTGCAGCACGCCAGGCCTCCCTGTCCATCACCAACTCCCAGAGTTTACTCAAACTCACGTCCATCGAGTCAGTGATCCACCCATCTCATCCTCTGTCGTCTCCTTCTCCTTCTGCCCCCAATCCCTCCCAGCATCAGTCTTTTCCAATGAGTCAACTCTTCGCATGAGGTGGCCAAAGTATTGGAGTTTTAATATACATCTTTATTAAATATCTTTATTAAAAGGACTTGCGGCAGGGAGAAACGTCTTCAGTATGGTTGGGAAAATTGAAAGGAAAATTTTCTTCCAAGTTTAATTCATTTGCTGTGATGGAGTGTATTTCATTGTAGATTTCTGTCAGCCATGGGAAATAAAAGGGGGATGCTGGGAAGGTTGTTTGGCAAAAGGAAACAAACAAGACAAAAAGAGAACCTTAGTGAGTTCTAAAAATTCTAAAAGAACTGTAAAGCTTAGGGGAAAAAAATACATCCTTACCCTGATTTTGTTGTGTTTTGTTTTCCTTAGAACAAGAGAAATTGGTAGTAAAATGGAGACAGAATTTCTGATGTTTTGCCCTTGATTTCACCAACATAAGTGTAATTCAAGAGTCCTCTTGTCAGAATGGTAAGAAATGTATCCTCCAAACCAATACAACATACTTATAAGGTTCATTCTCACTTAGATGGCTGAAAAGCTTCTCTAACAAGTCACCTAAAGTACAAATGCTTGTTGTTGTTTTTAGTTGCTCAGTTGTGTCTGACTCTTTGGGACCCTATGGACTGTAGCCCACCAGCTTCCTCTATCCATGGGATTGTCCAGGCAAGAATACTGGAATAGGTTGCCATTTCCTCCTTCAGAGGATCTTCCCAATCCAGGAGACTGAACCCATGACTTCTGCATTAGCAGGGGGATTCTTTATCACTGAGCCACCTGGGAAGTCCCAGTTAGGTATATAAGCCTCTAACTGGAACCTTCCACTAAGCTGACTACTTCCTTAGCTAGCTCCATTTGTGAATAAATAAACCTTTTACTCTTAGGAATGGCCTTTTGTCAGTTTAATTCTCAGGTTGTTCGGTTAAAGGAAAAGTTTTTCCTCCCCAGTGGTGGTCAAAGGGACAGCAATTTTTTCAATGAGAAAAACACAAAAAGAGTGGTGAGGGGAACCTCTAACATTTTCTAAAAAGAAGAAATCCAAATGGATTTCTTTGTATAAAATAAATTTTAAAAAGTCCTTCAATCTCATAAATATCCAGGAAAATGCAAGTTTAAATCACCCCTCTGATTGACAAATATTAGGAATCTGACAGTAACCAACATTGGCATGTATGACCAACAGTAAGAACACTCAAACACTGCTAGGGACAGTGTAAATAGATATATCAACTTACTAAACAGTTTCACATTGTCTAGAACATTGAAGATCCAGAAACCTTATGACCACCATATTCACTCCCAGCTGTCCACTGAGCCTTGTTACTTAGTTGTGGCCTCTAGACTAGAAACATTAGCCTCTCCCAGCAGTTTGTCACTACAGACCTTAAGAACCAGATTTTGCCTCTTAACAAAATCCATCAGTGGCTATAAGCACCTATGCTCCCGGATATATGGACAAGAATGTTACCGATAGCCCCAGACAGAAACAATCCCATTTTCTGTGAACATGAGATGGGAAAGTATGCTGTAGTCATACAATAGAAAACCATATGTTACTGGATAGGAACAGATTACAGATAAATGCAACATGGATAAATATCACAATGTTGAGGGAAAGAATCAAAACACAAATAAAATATGTAGCATATAAATCTAGGCAGGTAACGCTTGATAACAGTCAAAACCAAGTGTACTGTTAGACATGCATGTTAAGGTAATGATATTAGAAGTGAAGAGGAGAGGGAAGTAAAACTGGAAAATCAGAGGAAATCAGAGTGGAATTTTTCTCTGGAGGAGAGAGGATTGTGACCTTAGGGGGAGTGGGGCAGTTGTGTGGCGTTTGCAAAACTAATATAGTTGTGGATACTGTTTAAGGGGTTTTGTTTTATGATTCTTTTATTGCTTTATGATTCTTTTAATGCTGTATGATATTCTCTGTAGTTTTTCACATGTGTGTTGTATCTCACATTAGATAAGTAAATGCTATAGACTTATTTCCAATTAGGAAGAAATTACCTATGTTAGAAATCAGTTCTGTAAGTTAACATATGGAAAACTACAGATAGAATTTCTTCTAACCAACACATAGATGAGAAAAATCAAAAAGCAGGAAATAGCAGCAAAGTAAATTGGCTCTGACTAGAGAAAAACCAGGGAGGATCCCCCAGAAGAGGGCATGGCAACCCACTCCAGTATTCTTGCCTGGAGAATCCCCAAGGACAGAGGAGCCTGGTGGGGTGAGTCAGATATGACTGAAATGACTGAGCTGCAAAGAAAAACCAAGGGCTCCCAGTTTCTAGTCTATTAAAAATAAGTCCTTTTCCTTTCCAATAAAGCTATCTCTATCCCTGCTGTCCATGAGGAAAGTTTAGGCACAGTGTCCCAGGCCCTTGGAGTGGAAGTGCTCCAGGGGTAGTAGAGCGGGGGAATCAGGAGAGTTGTAGGAACTTGGGAGGAGGCTGTAGGCCATGCTAGGTAGAAGGGAGGTACGGGCGAAGGAGGCCTGGGCACTTAGAAATCAAAGAAGTGGACCATATCCTGCAGATCATAGCCTGCCCCTCTTCTTTCTGCCCACCTCTTCACCTTTGACCCTGAACCTTCATAAGAGTAGAAGTTTTGGAATTCTTTTATGCATCAGACAGTGCACGGAGAGAAAGGGCATTTCATGTTAGAATTCATCGTCAAAGCCGCATACCCCAAATTGAGGGTTAAGGTGGATTTGGCCACTAGGGCACCTACACAGAAGTCCAGTCAGTCCAGCTCAGTTCAGTCGCTCAGCCGTGTCTGACTCTTTGTGACTGCATGGACTGCAGCACGCCAGGCCTCCCTGTCCATCACCAACTCCCGGAGCCTACTCAAACTCATGTCCATTGAGTTGGTGATGCCATCCAACCATCTCATCCTCCGTCATCCCCTTCTCTTCACATCTTCAATCTTTCCCAGCATCAGGGTCTTTTCAAAAGAGTCAGTTCACATCAGGGGGCCAAATTATTGGAGTTTCAGCTTCAGCATCAGTCCTTCCAATGAATATTCAGGACTGATTTCCTTTAGGATGGACTGGTTGGATCTCCTTGCTGTCCAAGGGACTCTCAAGAGTCTTCTCCAGCACCGCAGTTCAAAAGCATCAATTCTTCAGTGCTCAGCTTTCTTTAGAGTCCAACTCTCACATCCATACATGACTACTGGAAAAACCATAGCCTTGATTAGACGGACCTTTGTTGGCAAAGTAATGTCTCTGCTTTTTAATATGCTATCTAGGTTGGTCATAACTTTTCTTCCAAGGAGCAAGCATCTTTTAATTTTATGGCTGCAGTTACCATCTGCAGTGATTTTGTAACACAGAAGTTAGTTGAGGTGAAAAATCCCCAAGAGGGAAACAACTAAGGCTGAGCTTCCTGTAACACTTAACAGCTGGGCCTGACATTCCTGGAGTGGCCTTGAAGCCTCTTGTTACTATGGCTTTGTTGCGGTTTGGTGCATATATTATTTTAGTCAGGAGGAAGTTCCTTTCTGTAAAAAGTAGAATATACAAGATAGTGAAACCTCAAATTGTTGAAAATAAACCTCACTTGAAAGAAAAAAAAGCAATGAGAAATTCCCAAGGCTGTGTCCAAACATTAGCAGAAGATAACAGGAGCTGAGGAATCTTTTGATTCATGGTCACTTTAGAACACAACTCACTGTTCAGAAGATGGGCTTAAAATTACAATAAGGGCTATAACAAAATAGGCAGAAGGCGAAGGGAAATGAATTTAAGATGGACTTTGAGAAAGAAGTAGTGAAGAGATAGGGAAAATATTCCAAGTTTCTGAGAAGATAAAACATAAGAAATCAGTACAAATTTGCAGAAATAAAAAGGGTCGTTAATGGTCTTAGTCCATTCCGGCTGCCATAACAAAATGCTTCAGACTGGCTAGATAATAAACAACAGAACTTTATTTCTCACCATTCTGGAGGTTGGGAAGTCCAAGATCAAGGTGCTAAAATGGTTGCTTGGTTCATAGTTATGTCTTATTTTGTTCTCACATAGTTGAGGCAGACAAGCCCTCTGGGGTCTCTCTCGCTCTTCTTTTAAAATATTTATTTATCTGGGTGTGCCAGGTCTTAGTTGCAACATGCAGGATCTTCGATCTTCCTTGCTGCATATGGGATCTTTAGTTGCAATATTTGAACACTTAGTTGCGGTATGTGGGATCTCGTTCCCTGACAGAGTTTGAACCCAGACATCCTGCATTGGGAATGTGGAGTCTGAGCCACTCAGGTGCTTTTATAAGACTAATCTCCTGTCATTCATAAGGGCTCTATCCTCATGACCCAAGCACCTGCCAAGGCTCTCCCTCCTAATACCATCACATAAGGCATTGGGATTTCAATGTAGGAATTTTGGCAGGGGACACAAACATTAATACATTAATGAGGCAAAAATCATTAAGGAGACTACCAGTATGAGCTCTGTCAAGTGCTAGGAAAAAAAATTAGACTTTGGAAAATAGAGCAGTTGCTATAGAAAGTACCATAGAAAGTATAGAGAACCAGAATGAGCTAGCCACATTGAGCTGAGTAAAACTTTTGAATATACTTAAGAGATTTGCAAAAGAAAAAGGATAAATCTGTTGATTACAAAGAGAATACCACTTGATATGACTTTGTTTGTGCTGTGGTACCAAAAGTATGCCTGCCAGAAATTGTACCTTATGTTGATATTTATGTCAGTGTCTTATTTCTCCAATGACTGTAGTGGTCTGAAGGATAGGGAGTTGACTTTATCCAAATATATTTTATAANAAAAAGGATAAATCTGTTGATTACAAAGAGAATACCACTTGATATGACTTTGTTTGTGCTGTGGTACCAAAAGTATGCCTGCCAGAAATTGTACCTTATGTTGATATTTATGTCAGTGTCTTATTTCTCCAATGACTGTAGTGGTCTGAAGGATAGGGAGTTGACTTTATCCAAATATATTTTATAATCTCCCACCCTCAGCAACAGACTGATGCAAGTACCAAGTTGTACACTATAAATATTTAATAAATACTGTAAGATGTGAATGAAAGAAAAATAGGTAGAGAGGTTTTTTTTTTCTTAAGAAAACAATCTGAAAAAAATTACTTGCTGTTGTTATTAAGAACTACATAATGAGTTCTTTAGAACTGATTCAAGAATCTTCCTTACTCACCCTGCTCCACCCTCTACATCACTACAGAAATGAAATCACTTTGTGTTTATTCCTTTAAAAGTCAAGTAAAACATAACAGGGGGAAAGACCGGCAGGTTAGTTCATGATGCGGTTTTTCTTTACAAACTTAATCTTCTCTCTCCAGAAACCTCTACAGATGCTTTCTTTTCTCGATTAGTAACTACTGCTCTGATGGAGGCAAGTAAGAGGGTCCATGGGGAAGTGGGATCCACTGGGGAAGAAAGAAATTTGGGAAAGATTTGGCTTGGGTTTTGTCTGGAGGGGAAAGAAGAGGGCCATTGACCCGGACGATCGTGTCTGAAAGCTGCCATCTAGTGTTCATTTCTGAGAATACGTCCTGAAGTACTAATTCTGTGGTTCTCTGTCTCAAGGACTGTTTTGACTGATTTTTACTATTATGCACCAGATTTTAAGACGATTTGGTTACCAAAAGAAACACAATATGAAAAGAATTATGTTATCTGTTTAACTGTATACATATAATACTGCCAAATCAAGACTTTGAATAAATATTTCTAAAAGAAATGATCCCAAGCTGAACTGAGGTAATAGCAGTTAAAAAATAAAAATAATATGCAGGTTATCTTTTCCATCCTATTGTTAGTAAAAGTTACCAGTAGTTTTTTTATTGCAGAGAGTACAAGGAGAAAAGAGCCATTTATTGCGTATCACCAATGGGCCCAACTCTGCAAATATTATCTTACATATGTCTTAAAACAGTCCTTTTAGTTAAGTATTTTCCCCCTCTCCTTTATCTAGGTATAATTAACAATTAAAACTTGAGTTAAGTCAAATTGCCAATATCCGTTGGATCACTGAAAAAGCAAGAGAGTTCCAAAAAAACATCTATTTCTGCTTTATTGATTATGCCAAAGACTTTGACTGTGTGGATCACAATAAACTGTGGNGTGAAGTCGCTCAGTTGTATCTGACTCTTAGTGACCCCATGGACTGCAGCCTACTAGGCTCCTCCGCCCATGGGATTTTCCAGGCAAGAGTACTGGAGTGAGGTGCCATTGCCTTCTCCAGTGAGTCAGTACGGGGTGACTTTAAATTAACAGCAGCATAAGGGTTCTCATTTTTCCCCAATGGCCATGTCTTTACCATGGTCACATTTGTACTCCATGGTCTGTTGGAAAGATATGGCCTGCTTGGGGCTTTCATAGGTACCCAGCAAGGCAATATTTATTCTTTGACCTGGGCAAGAGGACCCTGCACTATAGAGGTCACCACATAATCACAAACATGCTAAATTGCTAAGACCTACAGTGTTCTTGCCTGGAGAATCCCAGGGACGGGGCAGCTTGGTGGGCTGCCGTCTATGGGGTTGCACAGAGTTGGACATGACTGAGGCGACTTAGCAGCAGCAGCAGTAGCAGCATAGAGGAGGGGAGATTTTTCTTTTCCTTCCAGTCATCTGAGGTTCTCTTGCTGGGGCCGTGTAACTTAAATGAGACAGACTAAGAAGAGAAAAAGAGTTTAGTAACATGTGTATCATGCATACTCAAAGAAATGGTTAAAACTCAGTCTTTATAATGTCTTAACCAAAGAACAATAAATTTTAGGTAAATGACAAGCCAAAGGAAAAGATTTTGAGTTTCTAGGACAGCAGATTGTAGGAAGGCTAATGGAAGGTAAAATGTGTTTATGGAGATTCCTCTGGTGCTGTCTCTGGAGCTGAAAAGCATCTAGAGTTGTCTCCAGTAATTAGCTTTTGCCCTTGCTGGTAGAGAGAAGAGGGGCGACACGTTAATGAATTTATGTCCTGCTTTTAGGTAAACAGGAGGACAGAAGAAAACCTTCCTTATATCTGCTGCTTCTCAGCTGTCTTAGGTGAAAAGCAGTCCTGATGCCAAAGTGACATATTTTAGGGTGGTACATTCTGCTACCTTTCAGGCCCCAGGAGATAAACAACCCAGCGTATCTCTAGCTATTTGTCCTCAAAAGAAAATACAACTGTGTCCAAATGCTATGAAGAGTCCTCGGTTGTGTATGACCAACATCGGAGATGGATATTGCTTCAGAGAATGGAAAGGCTTTGAGTAGAAGAAGCACTTAAGTGGGAGCACGTAACAAATTACTTTGTCAAATCCTTTCAGATATCATGAATGCAAGGGATTCTTACAAAGCATAGCTACCTAACAGTGTGGAGCACTGATTTCTTGCTTCTCTTCCTGTTTCAATGAGTGGTTCCAGAATTACTCATGATTTAGCTTATTAGCACACTATTCGCAACAGCTGTGGCTGAGAAACTCTTAGGAGTATCAAACAGTTCATATTCTCTTTAAAGTCCTATATATGATTGTCAAGACCTAATACACATGAAATATGCTAATGACTAAAATTGGCAACTGGATGGACTATGAACACTAAAATCATGTTAATTTTATTTCCAGAACAATATTTAATAAGATTTAATTACATTTTCCAAAAATTCTAAAGTCTAAAATCAAAATTCTAAATAATTTTGACTTAAAATCTTTATATTCTTTAATATAACATTATAACATTTTTTGCCTTTTGATTTTGGAAGATAACTATGAAACTTAGAAGAAGAAATAACTTTTCAAAAGTGTGTGACAATAATTTTAAAAGTTTATATAGTAATTTAATTTACTCCTGGGGAAAATATATTACAATCTATACACCTTAGTATACAATTATTACATTTTATATTTTTAATCATTTAGATCAGGGGTTGGCCTAAATGATTAAAACGTTAAGGAATAGACAATAAATAGTATTTTAAACTTTGTGGGTCAGTCTCTAGGACAACTACTCAACTCTGCTGTTAGAGTTCAAAAGCAACTAAAAACAATACATAAATAAATGGACATAGCTGTACTGCAATAAAACTTTATATTCAAAGAGTGGTAAACCAGATTTGGCCCATGGCTGTTATTTGCTGACCCCCGATTTATATGATTACTGTCAACAAGACCTAAGTAATAGCAAAGTATTAATTATAAATACATAATTAGTAATTTGCTTAAGTTAGGGCAAGAAAAACTAATATTATGGAATAAAAAAATTTATGAATTATGTGTCAATTGTATGACCCCTCCAGACATCAGCAGTCCATCAATAGAATACTTAAACAGGTGCAATATTAAAGAGAGTCAGCAAAAAAAGACTTGAGAAGGAGTAGGAAGTGAAGCAGGAGAAAAACCAAGAGAATGAGTGTCCTGGAGGTCAAGAAAGCATGTCAGGAAGAAGAAACTGATTTTTTGGATTGATGGAGGGAAATATCCAGTGAAATGGCTTTGAGGGATCTTGGAAGATGAGTCATTTAGTCAGTGATTGTAGATAATTTATCCATGCTAGCATCATTATGTTTATCACTCATGTTGCTTTGCCTCCTGAGTTAGAAGCCTGATATTGTACACTGTCTTAGGAATATACCCAATTGTGTGCTAGTCTAGGGCAAATTCAAAAGCTTTGTGTATAAACAATGGTTTTGTCTTAACAGCCATCAATATCATGTTCCTTTATCCTCACTGTACCCTTCAAAACAAAGAAAACATCTGGGACTAGAACCACAGAGGTTTTCAAATAAGCTGAGTTTTGCAGCATTGAAATTGAGTCTTTTCACCAAAGTATAGTATAGCATAGTTTGAAATAGGAAACAGCAATTAAGACTTTGCCCAAATCCATTGACCAGCATTTAGATTGGGCTAATCCTTCTCAGTTGGAAACACTATAGAAGAAAGTCCCCCTGGGACTGACAATGAGCTCCTTTCAGGCAGTTAAGAAAATTCAATTTACCTTTGCTGAACGTTTGCATGTTGTGCCACCTGCCTTTGGCACCACAGAAGACCTAAACTTGACACCTTGGAGGATGTTGTAAGTGCGAAAACAGGCTGACTTTGATACAGTGAATGGAACAAGGATGCACCTGCACTTCCAAATTTCTCAGTTTCAGCCCAAGATGGGCTTGGTCCAAGTGTTCCCATAAACACTTGGTCCAAGTGTTCCCATAAACACTTGGTCCAAGTGTTCCTGTTCAGGTTTCCCATCTGAAGGTTCACACCTGTATGGCAGAACATGCTCCACACAGGTGCCTCCAAAACACACCACTTGTGCACCCTGAAGCTTAGGACTCAGTTTTTCCTTAAGGGGCCTAGGCAAGTATGTTTGGGCTTTCCTGGTGACTTCGATGGTAAAGAATCTTCCTGCAATGCAGGAGACGAGAGTTCGATCCCTGGGTCGGTAAGATCCCCTGAGAAGGGAATGGCAACCCACTCCAGTATTCTCGCCTGGAAAATTCCATGGACATAAGAGCCTGGATGGATAGTCCATGGGTTCGCAAAGAGTCGGACATGACTGAGCGACTCACACAACAGGACCTTCCCATTTCACAGAGGCTGTAGGATTTCGAGCTTAGCTAAGGGTGTCCCTTTGCACAGTGCAAACTCTCAGATCCAGTTGAGCACAGAGGCCACGCCTCTGATGTCACTGCTTCAGAGGGCCTCTGTGTGGGCGCAGAAACCTATTTCTGAGTGGGTACCTTGACTCCGGAGAGCTCTCTCTAAAGGTATCTCTCAGGTAACTGGGCATTGGTTCCTCCTTCTTGTAAATAGCTCCTCTTTCTGTGCGGATTGAGTCAGTCCTGCTCCAAAGGTGCAAGAAACTTTCAGGCTGTGGATTTAGTCCCTGTGCTGCACAGAGTGGGCCCGGAAGAACCTGAGCCATTCAGGCAGTCAGTTGACCCAGGTCACTAGCTAGGGCTGGGCTTACTGGTGCTTGCTTTCCTCGGTGGATGCATGATCACAGGAGGCCGTAGGCAGTTCTCTGGAGGTCAGAAGTGGATGGCCCTGCCCAGTGGAGCGTTGGTATGGAGGTCTTTCGGTGCCAGACTCAGTCCTGTCCCTCACCCATTCTGTCCTTTTTCTGAAACCACCATCTCCAGAGTTCCCCCAGAATATTCTCCAGACCCTGTGACCAGTTTTTTCATTTTCCCCTCCTGTGGCCAATAATCTCTACAGTGCCTACAGCCAAAATATCTCACTACCAGGAGGACCTTCACCACCAAGTGGTCATTTAGAACTCTTCTTCATTTGTGGAAATCCACTGACCTTTTTCCACTTCTCTTTCCTAGTAGGCTGTCTCTCAGGATTAAGACAGTGCAGGCCTTCCACCTGTAAAAAAAATGGCTCATCCATATGGCCCTTAAGACAATACACATTGAACTGACCCCCATGTTTTTTTTAGATCTTTAACCCTTCAGTTTAGCTTGTCCTTTCCTCATGGTCCTTGATTACCAATGCATCTTAGGGCCAGAATTAATTCACCTTCATATTTAAAAGGTGAAGGCTGGTTGGCATTCTTTCCTCAGGCTGCCTTGTTAAAACATGTTTCAAAATCAGGTGTAACTTCTCCTGTGGTATTTAGGTTTAACAATTTTATCAAAGAATATTTTTCTCTTTGAGCTGCCCTGGCATCATGCACTTCTGAACAAACAATTCATATCTGATGCTTAGAGTAAAGGAATAGGCTTGGCATTAGCTACAGTGGAAGACTACCTCAAAGCCTGTCCTTTTTGAATGTTCCTCCTTGGACTTCAGTTGCTGCTATGAGGAAGTCCAAATAAACCCAGACGGGGAGAACTGAGGCTTTTGGCCAGCAGCCCAAGCTGAGCTTCCAGCTGGCATCTACCAACAGCTGTCAGCCTTGAGATGGAGGTCAGTTTGGCTTTCTTTCTTCTACACCTCTGAGAATGGAGTCATTTTCAAGGTATATCTGTGAGTGAGGTTTGGGAAAAACATATTAGTTGGTATGTTGCAGTGGGTTGAGAATGAATGGCAAGCATGAGTTGGCAGAAAGGGTAGAAAGTCAATGGGATACCCATGATGTAGGCTCCAGACAGTGAGAGGGGTAGGTGTTCCAAGACTCGTAGGGAACAGAGACCTATTATGATAATGTGACAATAAGCACAAATATTGAACTGAGAAGAACTGAAAGGAATAAAGAGCAGGTGACTAAAGTGCGAACTAAATAGAGACATTTTGTGTCAGAAAAATGAATGCTGTCACTTGTAGGTGATTGGTTTAGAAAGACATGCGTCATCTAGATACTGTACTTGTATCTTGCCATCATACAAGAGAGCAAATAAAGGAATGGTAAACAACACTATTATTAAATTAAAAACAGAGGCTGGAATTCCTTGGTGGTCCAGTGGTTAGGACTCTGCACTTTAACTGCCGAGGGCCCAGTTCAATCCCTAGCCAGAGAACTAAAATTCTGAATGCCTTGTGGTGCAGCCAAAACAAAAACAAAAACAAATGAAATGAAACTATTTTATATTAAAAAGTGTGCTTTTCAAAAGTTTACATCATTCACCAAACAGATTCATTCACTTATGGGTAATTTGAAGGCAATGGCACCCTACTCTAGTACTCTTGCCTGGAAAATCCCATGGACGGAGGAGCCTGGTAGGCTGCAGTCCATGGGGTCGCTAAGAGTCGGACACGACTGAGCAACCTCACTTTCACTTTTCACTTTCATGCATTGGAGAAGGAAATGGCAACCCACTCCAGTGTTCTTGCCTGGAGAATCCCAGGGACGGGGAGCCTGGTGGGCTGCCATCTATGGGGCCACACAGAGTTGGACACGACTGAAGCGACTTAGCAGCAGCAGCAAATTTCCAGTATATGGTTTTTAATATATATATAATTTTATTTATCTATTTATTTTTGCCTGTGCTAGGTCTTCCTTACTGCTTGCAGGCTTTTTTGAGTTGTGGCGAATGGGGGCTACCCTCTACTCTCTAGTTGCGGTGCACAGGCTTCTCACTGCAGTGGCTTTTCTTATTGTGGAGCACAGGCTCTAGGCTCTTGGCTTCAGTAGTTACAGAGTGTGGGCTCAGGAGTTGCAGTTACTGGGCTCCAGAGCACAGGCTCAGTAGATGTGGTGCATGGGCTAAGTTGCTCCATGGCAAGTGGGATCTTTCCAGATCAGGGATTTGAACCCATGTCTCTTGCATTGGCAAGTGGATTCTTAATCCACTGAGCCACCAAGGAAGCCCTAGGTATACAGTCTGATATATCACTACCCAGAAATCACAAAGAAAAACACATGGAAGTTGAAAGTAAAAGTGGCAGCAATGTTTAGGGGACAATTTGGATCATGTTCAAATAGAGTTCTGCAGATTTTTTGTTGGACTTTCCTTCACCTATTTGAGAAAGAAACTAGTTAGATGAACATGAAACAAACCAAAAAACTTGAGCTTCATCTTTCACCAGCCCAAATAAATGCATTTAAGAAATTATTCTCAGTACTTTACCTCAATAAATTTTGGTTTATACAAAATACTTTTCTGAATGGCTCCAATGTAGCAGTTATTTCTGAGCATTTACTCCTGGAAATTAACAAAAATGAACAAACTTATTTTGCATGTTGTAGGATTACTGAAAACCATCTTGGCAAAAATGTATATCATAAAATAACATAAAAATGAGTGAGGTAATAATTTCACTATATATACATCAAAATATTGTGTTGTACACCTTAAACCAATATAATGTTATATGTTAACTATGTCTCAATAAAACTAGGGGAAAAATAGGGCTTTGAAGTATAGTTGAAAAACACCAGGAAGATACACATAATTTTCGGAGCTAGGTGTTTAATCTGTCTTCTCATAGGTTGAAAATATTGTAATATTAACCTCAGTAAATCATATTCCAAGAATTTGGGAGCTAATGGTAAGGTGGACTGCAAGGAGTTTCCTTACAGATTTTTACCATACCAATTAAAAAGCATCAAAGAATTCTGTTTTTCTGGAAATAACAAAAAGTATCATGATGTGTTGAATTTCAATGGTGATTCTTGAAGGGATTTAGAATTTAAATGCCCTGGGTCTTTAATGTATTTGTATGTATGGAGTTAATGAAGATCACCTCCTTGCGCAAAGGAGACAGTAGTAGGACTCCTTGAGTCCAGAATAAATCACCGCTAGCACTGCACACATCGCGGGCTCTGACGTCACACCTCTGACGTCACACGTCACCTCTCTGGGTCCAGGTAGCTATGAGGACGCGTCAGGTCCAGCCCAACGGGAGGCGCCTCCCACAGCTCCCTTCATGTCTGTCCCTCCCTTCTGTTCAACTCACCTGGTCTGGGCTTCCCGGGCCTCAGGGTGCCGGAAATTAGGCCAAGGGGAGTGCTTGTTTCAGTGAAGCGGGAAGCAAGGAATTGGACGGAGGAACGGAGGAACGTGACTGTACCACTCTCTAAGTCATGGAGATTCACGTGGCGCCAAGTGTCGGGGTAAGACACTCTCTGTGGCCATTGACGGTCAGGTGATTCACCTTTATGCGCCGTTCAAGTACACGTCACGTGTCGCACAGAACGCTGGGCCCCTGGGGAATGTTTCTGGAACTGACATTGGTCTGGCGGTTGACACCNGGGAGAACTGAGGCTTTTGGCCAGCAGCCCAAGCTGAGCTTCCAGCTGGCATCTACCAACAGCTGTCAGCCTTGAGATGGAGGTCAGTTTGGCTTTCTTTCTTCTACACCTCTGAGAATGGAGTCATTTTCAAGGTATATCTGTGAGTGAGGTTTGGGAAAAACATATTAGTTGGTATGTTGCAGTGGGTTGAGAATGAATGGCAAGCATGAGTTGGCAGAAAGGGTAGAAAGTCAATGGGATACCCATGATGTAGGCTCCAGACAGTGAGAGGGGTAGGTGTTCCAAGACTCGTAGGGAACAGAGACCTATTATGATAATGTGACAATAAGCACAAATATTGAACTGAGAAGAACTGAAAGGAATAAAGAGCAGGTGACTAAAGTGCGAACTAAATAGAGACATTTTGTGTCAGAAAAATGAATGCTGTCACTTGTAGGTGATTGGTTTAGAAAGACATGCGTCATCTAGATACTGTACTTGTATCTTGCCATCATACAAGAGAGCAAATAAAGGAATGGTAAACAACACTATTATTAAATTAAAAACAGAGGCTGGAATTCCTTGGTGGTCCAGTGGTTAGGACTCTGCACTTTAACTGCCGAGGGCCCAGTTCAATCCCTAGCCAGAGAACTAAAATTCTGAATGCCTTGTGGTGCAGCCAAAACAAAAACAAAAACAAATGAAATGAAACTATTTTATATTAAAAAGTGTGCTTTTCAAAAGTTTACATCATTCACCAAACAGATTCATTCACTTATGGGTAATTTGAAGGCAATGGCACCCTACTCTAGTACTCTTGCCTGGAAAATCCCATGGACGGAGGAGCCTGGTAGGCTGCAGTCCATGGGGTCGCTAAGAGTCGGACACGACTGAGCAACCTCACTTTCACTTTTCACTTTCATGCATTGGAGAAGGAAATGGCAACCCACTCCAGTGTTCTTGCCTGGAGAATCCCAGGGACGGGGAGCCTGGTGGGCTGCCATCTATGGGGCCACACAGAGTTGGACACGACTGAAGCGACTTAGCAGCAGCAGCAAATTTCCAGTATATGGTTTTTAATATATATATAATTTTATTTATCTATTTATTTTTGCCTGTGCTAGGTCTTCCTTACTGCTTGCAGGCTTTTTTGAGTTGTGGCGAATGGGGGCTACCCTCTACTCTCTAGTTGCGGTGCACAGGCTTCTCACTGCAGTGGCTTTTCTTATTGTGGAGCACAGGCTCTAGGCTCTTGGCTTCAGTAGTTACAGAGTGTGGGCTCAGGAGTTGCAGTTACTGGGCTCCAGAGCACAGGCTCAGTAGATGTGGTGCATGGGCTAAGTTGCTCCATGGCAAGTGGGATCTTTCCAGATCAGGGATTTGAACCCATGTCTCTTGCATTGGCAAGTGGATTCTTAATCCACTGAGCCACCAAGGAAGCCCTAGGTATACAGTCTGATATATCACTACCCAGAAATCACAAAGAAAAACACATGGAAGTTGAAAGTAAAAGTGGCAGCAATGTTTAGGGGACAATTTGGATCATGTTCAAATAGAGTTCTGCAGATTTTTTGTTGGACTTTCCTTCACCTATTTGAGAAAGAAACTAGTTAGATGAACATGAAACAAACCAAAAAACTTGAGCTTCATCTTTCACCAGCCCAAATAAATGCATTTAAGAAATTATTCTCAGTACTTTACCTCAATAAATTTTGGTTTATACAAAATACTTTTCTGAATGGCTCCAATGTAGCAGTTATTTCTGAGCATTTACTCCTGGAAATTAACAAAAATGAACAAACTTATTTTGCATGTTGTAGGATTACTGAAAACCATCTTGGCAAAAATGTATATCATAAAATAACATAAAAATGAGTGAGGTAATAATTTCACTATATATACATCAAAATATTGTGTTGTACACCTTAAACCAATATAATGTTATATGTTAACTATGTCTCAATAAAACTAGGGGAAAAATAGGGCTTTGAAGTATAGTTGAAAAACACCAGGAAGATACACATAATTTTCGGAGCTAGGTGTTTAATCTGTCTTCTCATAGGTTGAAAATATTGTAATATTAACCTCAGTAAATCATATTCCAAGAATTTGGGAGCTAATGGTAAGGTGGACTGCAAGGAGTTTCCTTACAGATTTTTACCATACCAATTAAAAAGCATCAAAGAATTCTGTTTTTCTGGAAATAACAAAAAGTATCATGATGTGTTGAATTTCAATGGTGATTCTTGAAGGGATTTAGAATTTAAATGCCCTGGGTCTTTAATGTATTTGTATGTATGGAGTTAATGAAGATCACCTCCTTGCGCAAAGGAGACAGTAGTAGGACTCCTTGAGTCCAGAATAAATCACCGCTAGCACTGCACACATCGCGGGCTCTGACGTCACACCTCTGACGTCACACGTCACCTCTCTGGGTCCAGGTAGCTATGAGGACGCGTCAGGTCCAGCCCAACGGGAGGCGCCTCCCACAGCTCCCTTCATGTCTGTCCCTCCCTTCTGTTCAACTCACCTGGTCTGGGCTTCCCGGGCCTCAGGGTGCCGGAAATTAGGCCAAGGGGAGTGCTTGTTTCAGTGAAGCGGGAAGCAAGGAATTGGACGGAGGAACGGAGGAACGTGACTGTACCACTCTCTAAGTCATGGAGATTCACGTGGCGCCAAGTGTCGGGGTAAGACACTCTCTGTGGCCATTGACGGTCAGGTGATTCACCTTTATGCGCCGTTCAAGTACACGTCACGTGTCGCACAGAACGCTGGGCCCCTGGGGAATGTTTCTGGAACTGACATTGGTCTGGCGGTTGACACCTTCGTTGCCTGTACAATGGTCCACCCACTTTTTTTAAGCTGGGGTCATGATTTGTTCGCCCAGAGAATTGCTACTGTCACGGTGGTGGAGTCATATGTACACTGCCTCTTTCACGCAGCCGTCTGGAGGCACCAGAAGGTGCTCACTTTTGGAGCTAGGGAGGTCGGGTCAGTAGGGCAGATTCCACCACTGTCCGTCACTCCTGTTGGGACTGTCAGCCTGGTGGAGTGAGCTGCCAGCTGAACTTTGCTACTCCTGCTAAGACTTTTTCTGCGGTGCTTCCCGCATGTGATCTTACCGCCATCATCTGGTCAGTTTGGCCCACCTCTCAAAGAAGGCATAAACCCCTTTACACTCCCTTTTTTTATTGGGCCCCCTTCAGGCTGATAAAAACAGGTAGGTCCTTCAAATCATGTGAAAAAGCTGAACTCAAAATTATATTTGGAATATTTCAAGTGAAGTAAAAAATACTTCAGCAATGCAGGCAATTTGTGTTGTGAGTGATGGTATTGTTGGTCTTGGTATACCATACAACAAATATTAATGTCTGAATATATGCTGTGGTTTCTGATAACTATGCAGTCACAGTTACTAGTGAAAGCTATACACTTATGGACTTTTTGATCCTGCAGGGCAAAAAATATTTGGCAGAACAACACCTCAGTTATCCACAAACATATATTTCTAGTCTTTTTCAGTGGTCTTCAGCCTTTATCTGAAAAATGTGAGAGAAAAGTGGATACCTGAGATAATTCACCATTGTTTGAAGACTCTTTATTTGTTGGAACCAAAATTGATCTCAGAAATGGGATACCCTCTATTATCGAGAAACTTTTCAAAAACAGAAATGTCTCATTCTTCAGGCTGCTGAAATGGCTTTCTGTGACCTGAAAGCTGTCAAATACATGGAGTGTTTCACATTACACAGAAAAACCTAAAGGATGCATTTGACAAAGCACTAGTGACTGCCTCGGAGACCATGGAACTGAAGAAAAGCCATAGGTGAGTGTGGCTTCGAACATACCTCTGGAGCTCTTTCTGCATTACTGGTGCTGTCATCAGAGTAAAAGCAATGTTTAAATTAAATTAAAATCAATTTGTAGTTGTAAGGGGAACTGCTCCATGCTACTTTCCCAGTTCCTAATCTTACCATCCCCAGAATGAATGTCAGCATTACTTGGCATTCATTCTGGGGATGGTAAGATTAGGAAGTCTTTTTGGAAGAAACATGGATGGAGTACATGGGACAGGTTAAGGGCTATAATAAGACTGTCTAGGATCTGGTAGTGCATGCTTTTGCCTAAGTGGTGGACAAGAAGGAGAAGTAAGGTTCTTCCTACTGCCATACTTGAAAACAGACTGTATAGGTTGGCTTAAGTGATCTGAGAAAACTCCTTAGGATCTGATAGTGTATGCTTCTTATTAGTGAATATTTGGAGGCTTACAGAGGTAGGATCGAAGCCAGTTTCCTGAATGCTATCTTAGCTGTTTGTTGAAATTGACCAGACAGCTTCATAAATCTGAAAGTAAGTACAGACCTGTGCTTCTGTGTGGAGCTGCTCCCATCATACCCTCTGACCTGTCCCTCCCTCCCTCTTAACCTTGACCTATACAGCTTTAAGAAACTTCCATCCTGCTACTGCTGACCTCCTATGCTCTGCCCTGAACTCCCTGAAGAAATGACTTGGTCTCTGGGCGGCTGTTACAGTCCCTGAAGTATCTGTGTTCAACTCCTCAGTCTTTGTTTCTCTAAACAGTGTCTGAATGGAGTTTGGGCCAAACCAATGAGTGAAGACTCTGAGCCAAGTTAATGTTACCATTGTAAAAATGTATAATCTAAATGATATATTACTTTTTTGTGCTATGAATGATTATTAAGTGTTAGGGGAAAAGTTTTTTTTGATGTTCAAAGTGTTCCCTGTGTAAATCGTGTCTGCTGGTTGACAAATCAAAAGTTTCTGATTTGATGTCTTTATTGCAGTGTTAGCATATGCTTGCCAGCAGGTGTGACTAGTAAACGTTGACAAAATTTAGAGCCTTCTTGGCAAAAAAAAATTGGGGGCAATGAAAATGAATTTACCACACTGAAGTCCTCCAGCAGTCATAGAAAAAACAATGCCTTTGCCAAGTAAGGGACTGTGTTTCTTATAAAGCTACCATGCCCTCTTGGATGTGTAACTCCTGTCAAGAGTTGGCCTGCTTATCTGTGGCAAAAGAGGCCCTGGAAACTTACCTGTATTATCTTTTATTCACTGGAAAGCTAACACACCCGAGTGGTGGTATCTGATATCTCTGAATGTAATGCGGGAACAGACAGATGTGTTGCGAACATACACTTCTCTTGATTGTTAGGAATGTTCCCAGTGAGGAAATGCCACAGATTAAACAGTGCTAGTGGGATGACTACAACTAGGAGCCCACCTGGCTCTTTACGCCCAGTTATGTGAAACCAGTAGAGCTGTATACAGGCAATTAGAGGAGAGGGGATGTACAGGTTAAGGAAGTGGTAGTAAGAGGATACATAGAAAACCATCTGGTAGGCTATACAGCCTGCCCTCCTGTTTCGACTGGTTAGTTCTAATGAGCCTTTTGAGCTTCAGGTATTGGTGCTTGACAGTTACTAGACTCTATTTGTGCACTAGGTAGAGGTGCCCACTGGGGTTTTGGACACAGCATTTTCCCAACATTACTGCCTGGTATACTCTATTTGAGGGGCAATTATCAGCCTGTTATTGAGTGCTGGTGGACACTGAGAAGTCAACTAAGTAATAACACGATATGTTGTTCTCTGACATGCCCATTCTGGAACAGGTCAAAAACTAAAAAATGCCAACAAAGTGGATATTGCCCAGCAAGCATGCATTATTAAATGGAAACAGTATTTCCAGAAAAGGAGCAAGCTTTGGTGTATTATTTTCTATTACTGCTGTAACAAAATATCACAAACTTAGTGACTTCAAACAATCTTGTCTTACAGTTCTGAAAGCTAGAAGTCCAAAATGGGGTTCAGTAGACTGGAATAAAGGTGTCAGCATAGTTGCCCTCCCTCTAGAGCATCTAAGGAAGAATCAGGTTCCTTGTGTTTTCCATTTTCTGGTGGGTTTCCCTAGTCCTTGGCTCACGACCCTTTCCTCAATCATTTCAGCCTCTTGCTTCCATCATTACCTCTCCTGCTTCCTCTTCTAGTCACATCTCCCTTGGGGCTCCTTCTAAAAGGATTACATTTGGGCCCAGATGGATAATCTTCATCTCAAGATCCCTAACCAAATCACATCTGCAAAATCCCTTTTACCACATAAATTAACATCCACAAATTCCACGGATTAAGGCCTGGAAATCTCTGGGGGCTGTTATTCAGCCTGTCACACTGGGCATTAATGGAATCTTGTAGGCAGGTAATTACTGTGAACATGTGGCTATCTTAGATGCGGGGGCTGTGCTGTCACCTTAGGCTTCTTGGGGGCCTGGGTACACTACATCGCCTAAGGATGCCTAAGCCTCATGGATATGCCAGCTAAGTTAAAGGTCAGTGGGGTTGTGTAGGAAAGAGTTAACATAGCAGATCTGAGCCTGCATGTCTTTAGGAAGTCCTGCTTACAAGGTTGGCCTTTTGCTGATGTCTGAGATATGATTGGGGAGGGTTCCCACCATCCACAGAGCTGATGAGTGGCTCACTGTACCTAAAATCTTTGTACAACCAGTGTGGACTATGCTGAATACCTGCTTTCCTCCTGGGAGTCTGGAATTTGGGTATGTGTTAGGTAAAAGGTGCCTAATGACCAGTGGCCACACCCCCTTCCCTGCCCAGTAAAGTCTTGGGCTCTAATATTCTTGCTCCACGTGCCTTTTCTGTTTGCTGACTTTGTTTTGTATAATTTCACAGTAATAAATCTTAGCTGTGAGTATAACTATATGCTGAACATTGTAATTCCTCCCAATTAAGTCATCAAACCTTGGAGGAGAATCGTCTCAAGGACCCCTAACTCAGTTGGTGTCAGAAATAGAATTTGCTAGCCCAACTCTGACTCACTGAAGTATGGCAAAAACTATTTGAGAAAAGTAAAGGTGGAAGAGTGAGGGATAATACAGCTTTAGTACTAGGCTGGCTCTTGAGTCATGCATGGGATGAAACAGCAGTATTTTTTGAGAGGTAGACGTTACCTATGGAATTTGAAAATGATAGATCCAACTCTAGGAGAGTTGGCTTGCTGAAGCTCCTGGCTATTTTGGGTTGTGCTGGTTAAAGTGAGGGCAGAAAGTGCAGCCTGTATTGAAAAGTGTGAAAGTGCAGCAGTGGGGAAAGGTGATGCCTTTTTGTATTTTGTTCTTCCCTTCATGTGGGAGGAGACAAGGCCTCAAATTCCCAAAGGTGAGTTTGGATGACCCAGAAATATGACAAATTCATATGGCTCTTTTTTCCAAGTAGAAGGAACAAATGTTAGCTCAGTTCCCATGGCTAGAGCAAAGTGAACCAGAGAGGGAAAAGGGACAAAACCACTCCAGCCGTTTCTTCAGCCTAGGTACCATCACTGTTACAGTAGTCCTGTACTTCCTCCCCTGTCCAATTCTAGCTGAGATTCTTCCTTGGTAGTGCAAATGTTAACCCTGTAAATGTTAAATTTACTGGTAGAGGGTTGAGTAAATTTCTATTTAAAGGTGAGTGGGGGGCATTTAAATCGCTTTATATTTTGTGGCTATTGCACCTGGATGTAGGATAAAAATCGATGGAAAAAGTTATATGTTTACATGCTTGGGGCTTCCCAGGTGGCGCTAGGGGTAAAGAACCCCCTCCCCC
>SJYA01001209.1:749651-776468 GCA_006410615.1 Neotragus moschatus | reverse complement strand
CCAACCCGCCACCGCCCGCCTGTGGAGGAGACTTAAGAGATGTGAGTTTGATCCCTGGCTTGGGAAGATCCCCTGGAAAAGGAAATAGCAACTAACTCCAGAAAATTCCATGGACAGAGGAGACTGACCCAGTCCATAGGGTCACAGAGTCGGACATGACTGAAGCGACTTAGCATGCATGCATGTTATATGCTTGTAATTTCACAAATGCTAGATGGATCATCCCAGTCAGGGAAAGCTGCAAAGAAAAAGTGTTAGTGGGACACACAAATAAATAATTGCCTTTTGCCACTGGTAGGTGGATTGAATTTTTTTTCCCTTTGAGTACTGAAAATAAAATAAGTCTCTGTAACTAATGGTATTTATTATACATTTTGCTTACTGTAACTTCTGGGAAAAAAAAGGAAACAACATGAAAAGAGAGGGACTCTTCAGATTGAAATACACTTTTGGAGTTTTACAAAGTGGATTTGCGTAGCTAATAAATGTTTGTAAAATCAGATGTCTGACCCATTAAGGCTGATGTACCACCAGCCTGATGGGCATATTTGGATGGGTCTTTTTGGACTCTAAGGCTGACAAGATAGAAAGGGTGTCAGAAGCCTCATTTGTCAGTTGGACTTGGAACAGGCTATCTGGCCTTGAGGTATCTGGGCTTTGAATATGCTGCTAAAGAAAAGCTGCTGGCTTTTTTGGAATCGTGATGCTTAATTGCCTACACCTGACTCTAAGCTGAAACCTGGTCTGGGCTATTTCACCCTCAGTAACTGTGACAAGGAGAAGGCAATGGCACCCCAGTCCAGTACTCTTGCCTGGAAAATTCCATGGATGGAGGAACCTGGTGGGCTGTGNTGCTGCTAAAGAAAAGCTGCTGGCTTTTTTGGAATCGTGATGCTTAATTGCCTACACCTGACTCTAAGCTGAAACCTGGTCTGGGCTATTTCACCCTCAGTAACTGTGACAAGGAGAAGGCAATGGCACCCCAGTCCAGTACTCTTGCCTGGAAAATTCCATGGATGGAGGAACCTGGTGGGCTGTGGTCCATGGGGTCGCTAAGAGTCGGATATGACTGAGCGACTTCACTTTCACTTTTCACTTTCATGCATTGGAGAAGGAAATGGCAACCCACTCCAGTGTTCTTGCCTGGAGAATCCTGGGGACGGGGGAGCCTGGTGGGCTTCCGTCTATGGGGTTGCACAGAGTCGGACACGACTGAAGTGACTTAGCAGCAGCAGCAGCAGCAACTGTGACAAACTAAAAGCCGACAAACTTCTGCTCAGAAAAGAAAACTCAGATCTGGAATAGTTACACATTTAGGACACTTCTCTGTAGACTAAATTGTGGAAACATCATAGATGCTTGCTAGACCATTTCTGTCCACAGAAAAGGGCTTATTTCTGATGGGGCCATCTGAAATTGAGCAGCTGATCAGCTCTATATTTCTGATACAGAGACTCAATGCATTCTTAACATGATTCCTGCAAAAGCTACAAGTTGGGGAAGGATACATCATAGGGAGCGTGACACCTCCACCCACTGCTAAAGGTCAGGCTGTGGACCCCATTTCAGGCTGTCTCACTGCTGTTGAGCTTTCTAAATTAGTTGCACTTTGCAATGGCAGTCTGAAAGCCTGACTCTACTTCCCTCACCTTTCTCCTGGTAAGGAGAAAGGCAGTTTGATTATTAAAAACAGCTGTCCCCAGAAAGGGATTGACCTTTTCTAGACTGCTCCTTGGATAAATGATTAGGACAAAAGAAGAGTGAAAGTCACTCAGTTGTGTCCAGCTCTTTGCGAACTCATGGACTAAACAGTCCATGGAATTTTCCAGGCCAGAATACTGGAGTGGGTAGCCTTTCCCTTCTCCAGGGTATCTTCCCAACCCAGGAATCAAACCCAGGTCTCCTGCATTGCAGGCGGATTCTTTACCAGCTGAGCCATAAAGGAAGCCAAGAATACTGGAGTGGGTTACCTATGCCTTTGCCAGCAGATCTTCCCGACTCAGGAATCCAACCAGGGTCTCGTGCATCGTAGGCAGATTCTTTACCAACTGAACCACCAGGGAAGCCCATTATAATTATTTTTTAAAAATTCGGGGTTTCAGTTTGACCAATTTGGAATATGTTGTGCCTTTCTGGTTAACTTATATAAAAATGTTTTCTGTGAAAATTCTTCTATACCTCTTGCATACAACTGTTTCAGACAAATGGTCTAGCTGAGCGTAGGGGAGAATTGAAAAAATGTTGTTACTCTTGCTGAATAGAACACAATTGATTTTGTAATGATGGAGGGAAAAGTAAAAGCCCAGGCCCTGGGAACAGGGGAGAAGGAAGGGTATTAATGATCTTTGCTTTTCAGAGCTGTTCCTGGAAGTCTCACCCTCTTCCTGAAGGAATAATTATGTGCTTTTCCAAATATGAACTCTGAATTAAACTGGTTGCTGAACATGAGATGCAGGGGGTGACCCCAATGCCAGCACTTTCCTGCAGAACACCTGTAGATGTTGTCCACACTTGTGAAGCTGTTGAACTGATATTATAGACAAGTAAAACGAACTGACTGCCTCAGGCCGTCCCTCTGAAACCAAGGACTGAGCCGCATCATTTGAACTGGACTGAGAACCCAGAGTGGGAAGTCTTACAGTACGAGGCCACATGGGGGCTCTGATAACCTGTGTTGCCTAACTAATGTATGTCTTACTCGGCATGCCCCCAAATTTGTTAACTCCTTGTTTCTCTGGTTACTACGTGCGATCTCTGGGGTTGTGCTTGTCTGTGTGTCCTGTCACACTCCCTCAGCTCTGGAAGGATTTCAGGTCAGCTTCAACTTACTGGCTGTGCCTGTATTGCTGCCTTGCACTAGGCAAAAAAAAAAAAAGGTTAATTAGAAACTTAGAAACTTAAGGATGAAGTCATCTGGCTTTTTTATGTAGGTCTGTGTAGCTAATGGGACCTGTTCTAACTGGCTAAAGGACCCCTAAGGGCATAACTGAGATCAGTATGGCAGACTGCCCTCACCCTGTTGCAGGAGGTCCTACTGATAATTTTACTATAAAGATGCCTTGGCCAAGGGCCAAGAGCTGGCGTATCCTTGGAAAGTCCTACTTATGAGGATATGTTTTGGGGAGGGTTCCCACCATTCACAGAACTGATAAGAGTGGCTCATTGTACTTAAACTGTAAATCAGTGTGGTTTATGCTGAATACCTGCTTTCCTCCTGGGAGTTTAGAATTTTGGTATGTGTTAGGCAGAAGGTGCTTACATGACCAGCTCCCAATAATAGCCTTGGACACCATCTCTAACAGGCTTCCTCAGTAGACAGCATTCCACCTATATTGGCACAAACTGTTGATGGGAAATTAAGTGTGTCCTGTGCGACTCTACTGGGAGAGGACTCTTGGAAGCTTGTGTCTGGTTTTCTTTATGCTTTGTACCAGGCACTTTTTCCATTTGCTGACTTAGTTTTATATCCTTTCACTGTAATAAATCTTAGCTGTAACTACAACTATGTGCTGTACTGTATTGTCAGTCTGCCTAGTGAATCGCTGAACCCTGGGTGTGGTCTTGGGGCCCCTTACACAGGAGTGTAATGGAATGGCACAGCTATGTGGCTCTAAAGAAAGCGGTGTAAAACTATGCATGGAAAAGGGAACTCTGCCCATTGGGCATAATTGTAAGCAGGGATCTAAAAATGCCTCCCCAAATATGCCTTGTTATATTTTCATTGACTCATGGCATTGGGCTATGGGCTAGCAGTGTAGTCTGGTACCTGGCAACAGGAAAACTGGATAATCAAGTCTCGGCTTGAAGGGGCCAAACATGGCATAAGATTGCAGAAGACTCATGCCCTTTGTTTGTGAGCCATATAAATGCCTGTGGAAAAGGACTTTTGGAGGATGAGCATCAATGGAAACAAGCTGATTTGACCTGAGCTTCCCAGGTAAGGACCAGGGCCACCCAAATGCACTACTGTGCAGGGCATAGCAATTCATCTACAAGTCAGAACTGGGCCTAAAAATAAGCTCCAGTGATTCCAGCATCTGAGACCAAGGAAGCCTGGCACACATACCCAAACTGCTAACAACACAGTCAAGTAGCAAAGGGAACTTGGGACACAGTCTGGGGCACTGGATCAGGCTGCTCTTGGCAAATAGACTGTGTAATTAACTCATTCACTCTTTTCCTTCCATGTCTTCCCTCTGAGACTGTGGGCTACTGGAAGTTGTGAGTATCAAAGATAAGCCAGGAGGTGGGAGAGTCTAACTTGATGTTCTTTTGCTGCCCAGCTAAGCTTGCTAGATTTGGGCCATTACAGATAATGATGATAATGATCAGGGATCTGGGATGACAACTCTTCAGTGCTCCAAGTGTTGTCCGTTTATCAGAGGACCATAGATTTTCTAGATGGTAGAAGTTGTACAAGGAAGACTCTACTGAGCCACCTTGGAACAAGTCTGGGTGTGTGGTGTGAGTAAGACATGGGGAAGACTGGTAAAAGGGTGACATGATTTCTGCAGGGACTGATACCAAGCATAGGACAACCTTAACTGCTGGGGAGGGATGGAACTGGGGAGGGTCCATTCATCTCTTTCAGCTCCAGTCTGCAGAGCAGCATCTGGCCAATTTTTAGTGCAGACTGACACCTCCAACTTGACCATTGACCAAAAGGGAATTAATCTAAGAACTCTCAGATAACTTCCCAGCAGCTGCTGACTCCAGAAGTTAACAGCTACCACTCCAGACAATAGAATAAGATCAAATTTCTGGAACCCAATCCAATTTCCTTTTACCTATTCACAGTCCTATTCACAGAGTATAGCAACTGCTCTAAGTTTAACTGATTGTAGTATCTCTGTTGCCTAGGACAGATTAAAAGGATTTGTATAATTAGGATATCTGATTGGGCAGCCTCTGTTTCTAAAGAGAGTTCTTGACTGGTGATGTGAAAGTTAGGGGGTGAAGTTGCAGGGAAACTCCTCTGTGCAGATATACTTGCAAACATCCATATAGGCCTCATGGACAAGACTTAACCTCAGGAGATCTAAGTCTTGGTAAAATGCCCCATACTCCTCTCAGAATGTGAGAGAATGGGAGGCTTGGAAGGAGCTGCTACAAGGCCATTTTTCACCCTCTTTATTATCCCTCCTGGAGGCTGTTACAAGACATTTTCTTATTGCCTCCCAGGTTCAGGTAAGATATAAGGGCTTCTGCCTTGAAATGCCCCTCTTCCCCACACTTGAGGATACAGCTCCATGGTATAACATTGCTTAGCATGAAATACTCAAAACTGCTTAGTATAAAATTGGTTACTCAGAACCAGAGCTCCTTATCACCCATGTTGAATTGTTATTGAACCTCTTTTGCTTTAGTGTGGTCTGGTGGGGCAGAGGACACAGGGAGCTGGCACCTTTGTGGATCTTGCTGTTGTTCCTGGCTATGGAAATAATAAACTGTCTGACTTAAAAAGGACTGTTTCTTTATCAGCTGAATGTCTCAGTCTTGCATGGCAGAAAGGACAAAGTCTCTGTACCCACCCTTGATCCATACATGTGGATTCCTGCCCTTCTTCTCCACCCAATTCAGTTTAAATATTAGTTAAACTTGAATAACTATGTTAGAAAAGTGATCAGAACTAGTTTTTATAAAATCATTACAAAATTTTTGTGTTTGGAAGTAAGTTGTGCTCATGATGATTCTGTAACAGACATTAATTCTAGGCTTGAACTGTTGAGTCCAGAACCACTGGTTCCT
This sequence comes from Neotragus moschatus, assembly GCA_006410615.1. Classification (NCBI taxonomy): domain Eukaryota; kingdom Metazoa; phylum Chordata; class Mammalia; order Artiodactyla; family Bovidae; genus Neotragus; species Neotragus moschatus. The sequence continues at coordinate 770,720 of SJYA01001209.1, read as the reverse complement.
GTCTGGAGAGTAATCTGCTACATCTTAGTGTTTTCTTTTTCATTTTTGGCAGTGTGTGAAATATTTGTTTTTTTAATCTTGTTTTTTGGTTACTATTTTTTAAATTCATTAAAAAGTGAACAGCTTTTGGGGGGATGGGGAGGACAGACTGATTCCACGTTCTATTTCCTAGGTCTAGTCTAGAAAACATTGTCCCCACCTGGTGCTCTATAGGAATTTCAAATGCTTCATTTGATAACATACATTTCTTTTAAAAATTTGCATTTTCTCTTCCACCCCCAAATAGGTCTGGTATTTGATGAAACTCATGAAATGGGTGGAACCTAAGTCGCCCCTCATCCGAAGGATGCAGTGAGTGCATATCTGACTATGACTTTTCAGTTAATTTATTTGTCATTTCCTCATTTCTTTAATTTCTAACTCCTAAAAAAAAATAAAAAAAATAAAAATTTCTAACTCCTTTAATTGATAATGAAGAAAAATAATACACCTTTTGAAATATACCAAATGAATTGTGTTCATAATTTTAAAAATTTTTCATTATTAAGGAAAATTAGATGTAGCAACCAATCCATATTTCCCATATATACTTATATTATCATTGTCTCCAATTGATAAAGAAGGAAACTGAGGCTTATAGAAGCTCTGTGTGATCACATTTTCATGACTCATAATGGCAGAACTGGGACTTGAACTCAGGTCTGTCTGACATCAAGCCATTCCCTTAACCAGTCTGGTCTACTACAGGAAATTACAAACTGAACTTTAATGGAGCTCATAATTTGACAGGGAATTAGAGGCATAACTATGAAGCAGGGCCTCCTTTTGATTTATATTGGCAATTATGGCCTAGGGCAGGCTTACAGTAGGAGCTCAAAAACTATGTGCTGAAAATAAATGATAGGCATTAGTAACAGTGTTCTGAGGAGCTGGTACATTCATGTCTGAGTGGAGCAGATGTATCATATGTAGAGGCAGCAGGGAAATCCATAACAGGCTCAGGAGAAGCAGGGCACCAAGGTCAGAGATGGAAATCCTAGAAATAATCTCCTGCAGATGTGTTGACACAGGTTGGGTCCCTGTGTAGATTTAAATGCTGTTCTTATCTTTTAAAAATATTTTTAGGTCTGAGGACTTAAGATCAGTCTACAGGTAGCCCTGTTCTAATCAGCCTGAGCGCTACCATTTCTCTCCCTCCAGCCTCTATGTCTGCATTGATGCTTTACCTGAATGTCTGTTTTCTGCTTTCCAATCTCTTACAGTTCTTCTATCCTGCAGTCCAGAAACATAAAGTTTCTATTTCTTAAAAGAGAAATAAATCACTTTCAAAAATAAAAATAGTAACAGGTTCTACTTTCTCCCACATGCTGTCTTTAGAGGCAAACAGACCTGGATTCAGTCCTAGATTTTGCCTGCTTGCTGTCTGGAATCTTGCCTTGGTTACTTATCCTCCTCAAGACTCCTTAACTCTCCTGAAAAATGGGTATTTTTTTTTTTTAATCTAACAGGGTAAAAAGTTATATGAAATTAAATCATGCATATTGGGACTTCCTTGGCCGTCCAGTAGTTAAGACACTGAGCTTCCACTGCAGAGGGTATGGGTCAGGGAATGAAGATCCTATAAGCTGTGAAGTATGGCAAAACAAAACAAAAAGTAATAAATATTGTAAAAGTGGATCTAGATGTTTGAGTTTTAGTGATTGGTATTTGTTCACTCCTTTTGTTTACCTTTTCTAATTTGTCTACCTGGCAACAAGGTTCCCAAATATCTCAACTACCAATATAACTGAACTGTCACCCACAAAGGGGAAATCAGAAGTAAATATCAAGGACAGCTAAGGACTGTAGAATTAATAATTAGTGACCTAGAAAATCCTGTCTAAAATCTGCCATCTAGTGTGAACTTTATAAAATTACACATTATTGGGCTCATTAATGCTATGATTACCACTAAGGCGTCCCTCAATGGACACTAAGTTGAAATTTTAAATTATCAAACAGAATGATCAAAAGTAGCATTAAATTTGATTTCCCATTTGGTTTTAATCATAGCTAGATACATAAAGAGGTAAAGAGATAAATGCTAGATAGAAAAAAACATATAAGTAAAACAGCTTTTGCTCAGCATGCTAAGGTGGTATTTGAAACCTTTAAATGTAAGAGCTATCTAATAATGAATTTATATAATTGGCAATAAAAACAAAGAAACATATTCCCCTTGTTTATCCTTATTGTTGGTAGATGTCATTCCTGATAGGAGAGAATAAGCAAGTATCATTTGTTGGGCACAATCTCTGTGCTGGGCTCTTAACCTACTTTGGTGGTATTAGTTGCTAAATCATGTTTGACTCTTGCGACCCCATGGACTGTAGCCTGCCAGGCTCCTCTGTCCCTGGAATTCTCCAGGCAAGAATAGTGGAGTGCGTTGCTATTTCCTTCTCCAGGGGATCTTCCCAGGAATCTGACCCGGGAATCAAACTCGGGTCTTTTGCATTGCAAGCAGATTCTTTACTGACTGAGCTATGGAACCTACTTTAATCTCATTTAAATCTTATCTTTTGCTCTTTGAATTAAAATATTACAGGCTTCCCAAGTGGCTCGGTGGTAAAGAACTGATGTAGGAGACACTGGTTCGATCCTGGGTGGGGAAGAGAAGGAAATGGCAACTCACTCCAATATTCTTGCCTAGAAAACTCATGGACAGAGGAGCCTGGCAGGTGATAGTCCATAGGGTCGCAAAGAGTCAGACACGACTTAGTGACTAAAACAATGACATTTACCAGCTTCATTTTATATATAAAAGATGAAGGAATTGACTTTCTATCACAGCTGGTTAGTAAAGGCACCCAGATTTGTACCCATGTCTGTCAGCTCCAAAGCTCACGCTCTTTTATCTCCATTCTGCCTTTTATACTTTGAGAGATGCTGGGAATCGTATACCAGCATCTCTGGTGGTATTAATACACTATGTAGTATTAATCCCCTCTTTCATTTCTGATATTGGTAATTGATATGTTTTCTCTCTCTTTTTATTGCCCGAGCTGTGCCATATGAGGGATCTTAGTTCACTGACCAAGGATGAAAGCCAGGGCCCCTTCAGTGGAAGCTGAGTTGTAACCATTGGACTGACAGGGAATTCTTTTTCTTTTCAATCTTGCTAGAAATTTATTAGTGGTTTTTTTTTTTTTTTTTTAATCTTTTCAAAGACCTACCACCTTTTAGTTTCATTAATTTTCTGTTTTCTTCTGTTTTCAATTTTATCTCTGCTGTTATTGTTTCTTCTGATTGTTTTGGCTTTATTTTGTTCTTTTTCTAGTTCCTTTAAGTTTCTTGAGTCTTAGATTGTTGATATGTAAGCTTTCTTCTTTTCTAATATAGGTATTTAATGCTATAAAATTCCCTCTAAACATCACTGTAGCTGAATTTCATCAATTTTTTAATATATTTTGATTTTCATTCAGTTTAAAGTGTTTCCTTCCCAGTTTTATTCAGATTTCATTTTCATCCAAATTAAAATCTTTTCTAATTTGAGATTTCCTTTTGGACCTATGAATTATTTAGAATTATATTGTTTATATCCATCTGATATTACTTCCCTCATATCTGAATGTTCTTTAGCAATTTTTTAGAGCAGACTTTTTTTTTTGCAAAAAAATTCTCTAAGTTTCCTTTTATCTGAGCATGTTTCTATTTCATCTCCATTTCTGAAGGATTTTTTTTTACTGGATATAGAATTTTGTTTAAAATTCTGAGTTGACATCTCTTTTTATTTGGTACTTTAAAATGTTATCCTTCCTTCTACCTCCACAGTCATTTGAATCTGTTATTCAAATGCATTGTTATTCTCTGGCTGTTTACAAGATTGTGTTTGTCTTTTACCTTTGCTTTTTACTTTACTTTACTTTTCAGCAATTTGATTGTAATGTATTTTGATTCAAGTTCATTTGTGTTTCTATTTCATGTTTGCTGACCTTCTTAAATCTATAGCTTATCGTTTCTTGCCAAATTTGGTAAATTTTTAGCCATTTTTCAAATATATATATATATATGTGTGTCTGTGTGTGCACACACAATAATGCACTCTTTCCTCTCTTTCTGAAACTCCAGTGACGTGAATGTTAGCCCTTATGAATTGTTCACCGATGCACGAGGTTCTGTTCATTTTTGGCAGGGGGCGAATCTTTATTTTTCTCTGTTCAACTTAGATTGTATCTATCTATCTGTTCTCAAGTTCATGACTCTTCTGTTACATTTTTCTGTAAGGTATTTTTTTGTGTTGTTGTTATATTTTCAGTTCTACATGTAAAAAAAAACACCCCACTTTTGCCTAATTTATTTAAAAAATGATACTATCTTCTAGCATTTTTTTCTTCTACATTAGTAACTGGGTTGGAAATGCTAATTATTCTTTTTCCCTAGATTGTACAGTCATCTTCACTTCCCAGCTGGGCTGATGGGCAGTTGTTTGCCAGTCACAGCTGGTTTAAGCTATGAAGTTATGCACATGTACTTAAACAAAACATCAAATGTAGTAAAGAATCTATCTCAGGTTCCCTTTAGTTATTTAAAATGTCAGTTCTTTTGAGATGTCTACTGGGATATGTTTCTTCTCAAAGTTTAAATCTCCCTTCTAAGATGTTTAAATATATGCATCCCATAAGGGTAATTTCAACTTTAGGGGAAAATGTTTCACTTTTACTTCAGATTTCATTATACCTTCTCAGAAGCCTTTAGCTTCATCCTTTTGATAAATTATAATTCTTTTTTTGTTTCTTTTTGTTTTTTTAATTTTATTTTTTGTATTCTTTTTTCTTCAGTTGAGTTCTTTTTGTTTGAATGTTTGGACTATTGCTCTCTGGGAAATAACTGCTCCCCAAGAGAACCTGATAAAAAGAGCATCCAAAAGTGTCCTCTTCACTTTTTTCTTTCTTTCTTTTTTTTTCATTGAGCTATAATTGACATATAACATTGTATTAGTTTAAGGTGTAGATTTGATACACTTAAATACTGCAATGTGATTACCATTGTAGCATTAGCTAATACCTCCTTAATGCCACATGATATTCATTTCTTTTTTCTGGTGAGAACACCTAAGATCTAGTTCTTAAAAACTTTCAAGTGTATAATACAGTATTATTAACTATAGTCACAATGCTGTGTATTCAGTTCCCAGAATTTATCCATCTTCTACCTGCACATTTATGCCCTTTGACCAACATCTTACCGGTTGCCTCACCATCTTCCTAATTTCCCCACCCTAAAACTTCTCTTGAGGTTTTCTTTATATCTTCTGTTTCTTTGCTAAGTTTCTATCTTTCCAGTCATTTCAGAGTATTTGCCTTTACTTGGAGCTTTTTATTAATAGCTGCTTTGGATTTTTTGTCAGACTATTTCGACATCTGTGTGATCTCTGTTTTGACATCTGTTCATTCCCATGTAAACTGGGATTTTCATGTTACATTTGTGATGTAATTTAAATTGTATCCTAGGCATTGGGAATATAATATTGTGAGACTGATTTAAATCCTATGAAGTATTTTGTCTTTGTTGCTTTAGGAGGCAATTAACCCCAATTGATTTTATAGAATGTCCCTCAGTTTGAGCCTGTGTGATGTTCTTCAATAGTTTATGCAAAGTCTAGGTATAAAAAAAGGAAAATGAAGCTGAAATAGCATCAGACGTTAGATACAGATTTCATGAAAATATATTCTTGTGGAAAACACGGTGCTGACAAAAGATTTCCCAATATGAAAATAACAAAGGATCAAGAGGACTAAACACTACAGCTGCTAGAAAATTAATCCTCTTATGTACAGCTAATGAAATTAGGTCAATAGAAATGTTTTTGTCATCGGTGAGGACTCTGGCCTTCTCAGAGGCATCACTGAGGCACTTTATGTAGGCAAAGCCATACCTACTTTGTACACAACTATCACCAGCATCTCTGACATTTCAGGGTATGAAGTAGGCACTCAATGAATATCCATTTACTGAGTTACTGAACTACAAGGACTACACACAGTTTGTACCTTTAGTCTCATGGTTATTTTATTTTGTTCTTTTGTTTGCTGTTGTTAAATTACAGGAAGTTAGAACAAGGGAAAAAATTGTCTGCCTTCTATATGGAATCTGCAGCTAATCTTTTTTTTTTTTTAAATTGTGGGAGTGGAACTAGTAGCTAAAAGATTCAGTGATGTGAAATCCTTTCCAAGTTTGATCATGTAAAAAAAATAATACTGTCACCTCTAAGAGGAGGTGTGGAGTCGGGCAGGGTGCGTAGGTAGGCTGACTTCTGCAGTCTCATTATGGACAGTCTTTGGAAAAACTTATTTCCAAGCCTGGAAGAACCCAGAATCTAGTTCACACGTGACCTCCTTAAAAAAGTAGTGGGAGTTTAAGGTCTGCCAAGCAACAGGTGAATGGAGACTCTTGGCAAAAGATATGGCAAATATGAAGAGGGGTGTGGGAAAATGGAAGTAAACTAATGTTAGTCTCTTCTGAAACTGTGGTGTTTCTTTAGCAAGAATTAGCTCCTATGCCATTGATAAATAGGCCTATGCCAGTATAACAGCGGAAATATTGTGGGTTCAAATAGAATTTTCCTCTGTACGTTAATGTTTGGGAGCAGTTACAGCAGCAGTTTTGGACCCTTCTGCTGGATCAAATGCCCTAAGGAAGGAAAGAGTGTCACAGGAGGGACTTGTCAAAGGAGCATCCCAAGAACTGACAGTTAAGGAAAATTCAGCCTTTCTTAACGGTATGTTCTTTCATACTGTTCTTAAATGTTTTGGTCCTATGGCCCCCTTAATACTCTTGAAAATTCTCTTTGTGGGTCTACCCACTGACATTTATTGATATTACACCAGGTTTTAAAATAAAAATATTGAAATACAATAATATAGTTGGCTTTCCATTAGCCTTCAGATCAGTGATGAAATCACTCCTAATTGTAGCCTCAGAAAACTCCATTGTGACTGACAGCAGAAAAGACCAATAAAATTTCTGTATTATAATGAAAACAATTTTAATATTGCCAGTTCCTAGAACAAACTTTGAGAACCACTGCTCCAAAAAAATCACAGCTTAGAAACAGAGACTTCATTTTCTGGAAGGATTTAGACAGGCGCCCTAGGGAACCTAGACCAGGACTTGTGCTGCTATAGTAAACTAGACAGTGACCTGAAGAATTTACAGGGGATGTTCTGGGATGCTGTGCTGTTTCCAAGAAGGAACAGAATATACCAAGTAACTAAACACAAATTGCTGGGAAGTATACACTTATTTGAAAGGAAAAAAACCAGAAGCTTCTGAAAAGATACTGGAACAGCAATAGTCTCACAAGCTAAGGACTCACTTGAAGAGGACAGCCAACAAAATAGGAATGAATCTCCCTGATGAAGGGGCTAGAGAAAATCAGGAAACATTTAGCAAGTAATCTAAATCCAGTGACCAATATGCTTGTTATGGTGCAAACTAAGACAAAAATATAAAGAAATCTGTGCAAAAGTTTTAAATTTATGGAAAAATGCTGAGGAAGAATTTAGTATGCCTTTTAGAGGAGAACTTCCTTGGTGCCTCAGCAGTAAAGAATCTGCCTGCAATGCAAGAGACACAGGAGATATGGGTTCAATGCCTGGGTTGGGAAAATCTCCTGGAGAAGGAAATGGCAACCCACTCCAGTTTTCTTGCCTGGGGAATCCCATGGACAGAGGAGCCTGGTTTGGCTACGGTTGCTGGGGTGACAGAGTCGGAGATGACTAAGCACAAGCTACTTTTAGAAGAGATAAGATATCTCTTAATGAAGAAAAACTACTTAAAGAGAAAGTTAAGTGTATTCTGTCACGTGACAGGAAGAATAAGTTGAAATGAGCAAAGCAGGGAAAACTGAAATTACATCAGAGGCCTCCAAAAGAGAGGAAAGGATCTCTTCTTGATCATAAAAGTGACGATGCTAAAGTTTTGAATAATTGTTTTGCACATATCAATTATGTGCAGATCAGTTCTGAAACTGAAGCCCCCCAAAATTATATTTTCTGAATTAAATAATGCAGGGGCAGAGGATCACCAAGGTGAGAGAGTAAAAGAAAAAATATATCCTATCAATTATCTATTGTGGCATTATAAATAACTCCAAAAGTTAGTAGCTTCAAGCAGCAATGATTTAATATTATTTTTAAATGATACTCTGGATGGGTCGACAGTTTATCTGCTGGTTTTACCTGAGTTAACTGGTACAGAAACATTCCGCTGAAAGATGGTTGAACTGAAAGATAGTTGGGCTGGAAGATCAACGTAGCTTCATTCACATGTCTGACATTTGGTGTGGTGTCCATTAGGAGCTTAGTTTCTTTCCCATGTGACCATTAGTCTCTAAAAGGTTAGACTGGCTTCCTTTTTTGATGGTCTCAGGGTAGCAGCATAATAAGGTGAAAGCAGAAGCTGCACTGTCTTTTAAGATCTGGTTTTGGAAGTCACGGAACATCATTTTTGCCACATTCTGCAGATTAAATCAAGTCACAGTAAGAGTCCAGATGCAAAGAGTGGGGAAACAGATACCCTCTTGATGGAAGGAAGAGTAGGCATGGGAGAAACCTGTGGTCATATTTTACAACTTATCACAACAGAGAAGGAATATGACAAAGATCCAAGCCTTTTTTTTTTTTTTTTGAGAGTTGAAGCAATTTCTTTAATTTTATTGGAATCCAGGACACAACAAGAAAAACACCCAAAACTATATGGAGACAGAAGACTCCTCCCCAGCTCCCCCAGATCTAGAGTGGGGACAACGTGGGGTGAAGCAGCTGGGGGAGACCTTGAGCTTCAGTCCAGCCCTGCAGGCTCCAGGCCTGCGGGAGCGGAGGGTAATGGTGAGGCAGGGCCCAGCCCCCACGTCAGAACGGCTGAGGTGAGGCTTCCTCGAAAGACTCGTCCCCCTCACCCACACTCCTGCGCAGAGGCAGGGAGCCCACAGCAGCCAGAGGTTGGGCCATGGACACAATCATGATTGAGAAGCAGCTGGAGTGGAGGCAGGAGACACGATTATCTGGGCAGAATCAGTTGCAGGGGTTAGGAGGTGGGGCCTGGGAGAGTCCTATGGGCCAAACCCTGAGGTCACCAGAGAGGGCCCAAAACGGCGCTACTGAGTGAGGTCCTGAGTGAGTGGGTCAGCGGCTGGGCCCCTTTCTCCTGCTGCCTACAGCCTCTCCAATACTGCTGCCACGGGGAGGGCCCCACCTCCAGGGAAATGGGATAAGAAAGCAGCCCACCCCCTGCGGCAGACAGCCAGGGGGAAGAAACCAGGAAGAGAGCCTGGCCAGGCTTTGACCTGTCTGCCCCAGAGGCCTGTGGGAAGAGGATGGGTCCAGAAGGGTAAGAAAGGGGCTCGACTGGTTCAGATCCAAGATGGTGCCATGCATGCTGAGTCACCCGTTAGCAGGGGGACTGTGATGGAGGACACCACCTCTGGTTAGACAGGAGGTAGCAGCTTCTTGAGAAACTCCTTCACAGCTGCCATCTCCTGAGGACAGGGGCTATGCATGACACCTGAGTACGTCTTGACCCGGACCCTGGCGGGTGTGACAACGGACCAGAGCTGCTCGGCTGTCAGGGCCCGAAACTGTACAGGAACCATGGAGTCCCGCTCCCCTTGGCACTGAAGGATGGTCAGGTCCTTGGCACTACCATTGGCTGCCTGGGGGAAGGCCTGATGCAGAGGTAGCCAACAGCTCAATGCCACAATGCCAGACAGAGGGTGTGGGCGGCTGTGTAGAGGGACGAAGCTCCACCTTGTGAAAAGCCCAGGATGATCCGATTGGCAGGGACCCCATTCTTCATCTTATGCTCAATCAAGGCCTTGATGTTCTCTGCTGCTTTCTTGATGCCAGCCTCATCCTCTGGTGTGTCTGGATTCAGCCCCATCAGGTCAAACCAGGAGTGGATGGGGGCAGATGTACTTGAGGTGAGGGAGCCAGATGGTGGAGAGGGCATCAGCCCAGCTGTGCTGTGTCTCCAAGTCCATTTAAAAAAATAACTGCAGCTGTTTCCTGCTTAGCTCCAGACATAGTGGCAGCGTTGGTGAGCAGGGGCACAGACATGGTGTTACCACACATATACTGCAGGGCTCCACAACTGGGGCCCTCTACTCCCTGGGGGATTCAAGACCTCTAGGGAGATTTTCCTCTTCCTCCAGCACAGACACATGGTCTTCCCCTGTCGGCCGACCCTGCCAGGACCCAAGCTATTTTAACATTAGTTTAAGAAGAGAAACCATTTACAACTTTATGTGAGTTATGAGACATCAGTTATGTATGATTGGAAGAGCACTTAAGGAAGGTGAACAGGATACTTGATCACTGTAGACTGTGCAAAGTCCCTAGGAAATAGAAAGCTTCAAGCCAAAAACTGCACTCATTGATCAGACAGAATTTCTTGCTGGAAAAATTTGAACAAAAAAGAAAGATTAGGAGCAGTCAGGTTCAGAGGAACAGAAATATTAAAATTTAATATCTTAAATTCAGTGAATTTGATAAAATAGAGGGAAACTATAGAATATGAAAATACCTTATAAGGCAGAATTTTGTTCTGCAGAAAAAAAGCCTATGACTTTTTTATCTTTGTGATACTGAAAGCACTATTGCTGGAGAGATGAAGCAAACCACCTTTCTGAGAGAGAACTTGATAGAGGAATGAGTTTTTAAAAGATTGGTAATGCTAGTAGAAATGATAGAATTCCAGCTGAGGTATTTAAAATCCTAAAGGATGATGCTGTTAAAGTGCTGCATTCAATACATGCAGATTTAGAAAACTCATCAGTGGTCACAAGAATGGAAAAGTCAGTTTTCATTTCAATCACAAAGAACAGCAATGCCAAAGAATGTTCAAACTACTGTACAGTTGCACTTCTTTCACATCCTCACTAGGTTATGCTCAAAATCCTTTAAGCTCAGCTTCAGCAATATGGGAACTGAGAACTTCCAGATATACCAGGTGAATTTAGAAAAGGCAGAGGAACTGGAGATCAAATGGCTAACATGCATTTCTCCAGAAAAACATCTATTTCTGCTTCATTGACTATGTGAAAGAAAGCCTTTGATTATGTGGTTCACAGCAAACTGTGGAAAATTCTTACAGAGATGGGAGTACTAGACAACCTTACCTATCTCCTGAGAAACCTGTATGCAGGTCAAGAAGCAACAGTTAGAACCAGAGGTGGAACAACTGACTGGTTCCAAATTGGGAAAGGAGTATGACAAGGCTGTATACTGTCACCCTACTTATTTATTTAACGTCTATGCAGAATTCATCATACAAAATGCCAGATCGCAAGCTGGAATCAAGATTGTCAGGAAAAATATCAACAACCTCAGATATGCAGACAATACTGCTCAAATGGCAGAAAGTGAAGAGGAACTAAAGAGCCTCTTTGCTGCTGCTAAGTCACTTCAGTCATGTCCTACTCTGTGCGACCCCATAGATGGCAGCCCACCAGGCTTCCTCGTCCCTGGGATTCTCCAAGCAAGAACACTGGAGTGGGTTGCCATTTCCTTCTCCAATGCATGAAAGTGAAAAGTGAAAGTGAAGTTACTCAGTTGTGTCTGACTCTTAGTGACCCCATGGACTGCAGCCTACCAGTCTCCTCTGTCCATGGGATTTTCCAGGCAAGAGTACTGGAGTGGGTTGCCATTGCCTTCTCCAAAGAGCTTTTCCCCTTCTATTTGCCATGAAATGATGGGACTGGATGCCATGATCTTAGCTTTTAGAATACTGAGTTTCAAGCCAGCTTTTTCACCTTTCTTTATAAGGATGAAAGAGGAGAGTGAAAAAGCTGGCTTGAAACTCAGCATTCAAAAAGCTAAGATCATGGCATCCAGTCCCATCACTTCATGGCAAATAGAAGGAGAAAAGGTGGAAGCAGTGACAAATTTTATTTTCTTGGGCTCCAGAATCACTGTGGACAGGGACTGCAGTCATGAAATTAAAAGATGCTTGCTCCTGAAGAAAAGTTAAACCTAGACAACATATTGAAAAGCAGAGATATCACTTTGCCAATGAAGGTCCATATAGTCAAAGCTATGGTTTTTCCAGTATGTGAGAGTTGGAGCATAAAGAAGGTTGAGCACTGAAGAATTGATTCTTCAGAATTGTGGGGCTGGAGAAGACTCTTGAGAGTTCCCTAGACTTCAAGGAGATAAAACCAGTCAATCCTAAAGGAAATTAAACCTGAATATTCATTGGAAGAACTGATGCTGAAGCTGAATATCCAACACTTTGGCCACCTGATGCGAAGAGCTGACTCATTAGGAAAGATGGAAGGCCTGGTGCTGGGAAAGATGGAAGGCAAAAGGAGAAAGGGGCTTGAGGTTGTGACAGTTAGATAGCATCACCAAAATTGACATGAGTTTGAGCAAGCTCTGGGAGATAGTGGAGGACAGAGAAGCCTGGCGTGCTGCAGCCCACAGAGTGGCAAAGAGTTGGACGTGACTTAGTGAACAATAATGCTGTGAAAACCAGGGATTGTTAAAGCAACATTTTGTGGTCTCTTCCAAATTAACACACATATTTCATTTCTAAGCTGAAGAGTCCTTTAATTTCTATTATAATCAGAGACTATAAAAGTAGCAGTAGCATATCTGATGTCTCTCTCAATGAAAGGATCTTTTAAGTTTATGCCTGAGGGTAGAGGAATACAGCACTCCTTAGTGATTCAGGATATCCTGTGAAATTACAAGTACTTTATGATCATTATGGAAGAGGTGTACTTAGACTGGGACCCTGATATGGTGCCAGTTAATATCCCCCTAAATTCCTTCCCTTTTACCACAGCGGATGTCTTTGTTGACTCTGGTAGAAATCTCAACCCTTCTCAGGTTCACCCATCACAAGCTTACTACTAGCAGAACTTCTGTCTTCTCCTGGTCGGTTTTCACCACATTTTCCCACCACAGGGACTTTATGGGCCTAAAACTTTTCTTCCACCTTTTATTTGTGCCTCCACTTGAGGCCTAGAAGTGTCTTACCCGGCCTCTACCTGAAATATATGGCTTGTTCTATGGTTATTAAACCTATAAATCCTGACCTCTACCTTTTATCTTTAGTAATATGATTTTGCTAATTACAAATAATGCTTCTCTTAACATGTATTTTGATCTATATATATACATGCAGACTTAGGGGAGGAGAAATTGCTGGGTCACAGGGTATGCATATGTTCAACTTGAGCAGGCAATGCCCGTTTTCCACAGTGGGAGTGAGCACTTAAAAATATATATAAACAAAAGCCTTTCAGTTAAAATTAACTTGCTGAAGATCCCCAAGCATTTTTTTTTTTTGGTGGAAAGTAAGTATTAACTTATGATGGCACTTAGATCAAATATGTACATGCATTTAAAAAAAAGCAGAATTTTTTCTGATTTTGTCAGGGACAATTTCTCCATCAAATAGAACATTTTGTTTGTATAATTCATACCAGAGTGCCATTTCCTAGGATATTTCAATAAAGCTTGAGTGAGTGAATTAATAGTTCTTCTCCATAGATTGATTTAATAAATCAGATGCACTTCAATACACTGGAAATTATATGGTATTTAATGGCTAGATATAAGATAGACTTATTACGCCACATAATTTTTTCTGGGGTTTACAATGTAAAGCAATACACCTTCTTCCATTAAACCTCTGGCTTATACACTAAAGCAGTTGATTGACATGCACATGGTATTGTCATATGCTATCAGAAATGGACCTGCTGTTTTCCTTATTAACCAGAAGTGATGTCAACAAACTTAGGAGAAAAAATATTTTTAAATCATCCCCCTTTATATTTAAAAACAATTAAAAGCACATACCTTGTTTTATTGTGCTTTGTAGATAATGCAGTTTTTACAGATTGAAGATTTGTGGAAACTCTGCATTGAACAAGTCTATGGGTACCATTTTTCCCATAAAATTTGCTCCCTTTGTGTCTCTGTGTCGCGTGTTGGTAATTCTCACAATATTTTGAATTTTTTTAGTTTTGTATTTGTTATGATGATCTGTGATAAGTGATCTTTGATGTTACTGTTATAATTGTTTTGGGGCACCACAAACCACATCCCCATATAGGATGGCAAACAGTTGATAAATGTTGTGTGTGTTTTGACTGCTTCACTGTCCTCCCTTCTCTCTTCCTCTCCTTTGGCCTGCCTACTTCCTGAGACAAAGCACTGTTCAAATTAGACCAATTAATAACCCTACAATGGCCTTTAGGTATTCAAGTGAAAGGAAGAACTGTGTGTCTCTTTAAATAAAAAATTAGAAAAGACTAAGCTCAATGAGGAAGGCATGTCAAAAGCCAAGATAGGCCAAAAGGTAGGACTCTCAAGCAAAGTAGTTAGCCACGTTGTGAATGTGAAGAAAAAGTTCTTGAAGGAAATTAAAAGTGCTATGCTAGTGAACACACACATGATAAATTGAAGCAGCCTTTTTGCTGATATGGAGAAAGTTTGAGTTGTCTGGAAGGAAGATCAAACCAGCCATAATATTCCCTTAAACCAGAGCCTAATCCAGAGCAAGGCCCCAACTCTCTTCAATTCCATGAAAGCTGAGAGAGGTGAAAAGTTACAGTAGAAAAATTTGAAGCTAGCAGAGGTTGATTCATGAGGTTTAAGGAAAGAAGTCATCTCATAAAAGTACAAAGTGAAGCAGTAAGTGCTGATGTAGAAGCTGCAGCAAGTTGCCCAGATCTAGCTAAGATGAAGGTGGTTACACTAAACAACAAATTTTCAAGGTAGATGAAACAGCCTTACAATGGAAAACGCCATCTAGACTTTTATAGCTAATAAACAGAAGTCAATGGCTGGCTTCAAAGCTTCAAAGGAGAGAATGACTCCCTTAGTAGGAGCTAATGTGGCTGGTAACTTGAAGTTAAAGCCAATGCTCAGTTCAGTTGCTCAGTCGTGTCTGACTCTTTGTGACCCCATGAATCGCAGCAAGCTAGGCTTCCATGTAGAAAATCCTAGGGCCCTTAAGAATAATGCAAAATCTACTCTTGCCTGTGCTGTATAAATGGAAAAAGAAAGCCAAAAAGATGGGTTGGCAGCCCATCTGTTTACAAGATGGTTGACTAAATGTCTTAAGCCCATTGTGGAGACCTAGTGCTCAGAAAACAGATTATTTTCAAAATATTGTTGCTCATGGTCAATGTACCTGAGCACCCAAGAGCTCTGATCCAGATGTACAATAAGATTAGTGTTGTTTTCATGCCTGCTGACATGACATCTGTCCTGTAGCCCATGGATGAAGGAGTCATTTTAACTTTCAATTCTTATTATTTAGGAAATACATTTCATAAGCTATTGTGGTAATAGTTATCCTATGATGGATCTGGACAAAGTCCATTGAAAACCTTCTGGAAAAGTTCAAGCATTCTAGATGCCATCAAGAACATTTGAGATTCATGCAAAGAGGTCAAACCATCAACATTAAGGGAATTTGGAAGAATTTTATTCCACTCCTCATGGATGCCTTTGAGAGGTTCAAGACTTCAGTGGAAGAAGGAACTGCAGGTGTAGGGAAATATAAAGGAACTAGAATTGGAAGTGGAGCCTGAAGATGTGGGTGAACTGCTGTGACCTCATGATGAAACTTGAATGGATAAGGAGTCACTTCTTACAGATGAACAAAGAAAGTGGGTTGTTGAGATAGAATCTACTTTGGAGAAAGGTGCTATGAAGGTGCTGTCATTGTTAAAATGACAACAAAGGATTTATATTAGTACATAAACTTACTTGGTAAAACAGTGGTAGCATTTGTGAGGAATGACTCTAATTTTGAAAGAAGTTCTACTGCAGGTAGAATTCTATCAAAGAGGCTTGCATGCTACAGAGAAATTATTTATGAAAGGAAGAATCATTTGATGTGGCAAAGTTTATTGTTTTCTTTTATTTAAAGGAAATGCCACAGCCACCCCAACCTTCAGCACTCACCACTCTGATCGGTCAGCAGCCATCAACATTGAGGCAAGACCTTCTACCAGTAAAAATTTTACAACTTACTAAAGGCTCAGATGATGGGTACCATTTTTTAGCAATAAAGTATTTTTAAATTAAAGTCTGTACATTTTAAAGACATAATGACATCGCACACTTAATAGACTACAGTATAGTGTAAACATAACTTTTATATACACTAGGAAACCAAAAAATTCATTTGACTCACTTTATTGCAGGCTCTAGAACAGTCCCCAAATATTCTTCAAGGTATGCCTGTATATTGTTTGCCTGCAACTAAAAAGGGTTTGAAATATCAGTATATATAGGGCTGAGATATAATATGGTTAAGAAAGCTTAAAAAATTAACATAATTATTGTAATGGAGTATTACATTTCATAGTGAGTTACTGACAACCCTGATAAAATGACCCAAGTAAAGGAAATAAGAAAAGAGAGAAAACTCCTTCAGTTACAGAGATTCTTAAGGGTCAATAGGACCAAAGGAAAAAGTAGCTCAGTCTCCTTTTCATTTGTTTTTCTCTTCACATTTTCCTCTTTGTAATCAACAAAAAATTTCATTCAATAGGAAGGGGAAGGTTCAGAAGTTTTACCCTTTGTTTAGCAAGTTAAATCAACCTGGGAAGTCCATTTGTCAAAATGGATAAGAAAATTGCTATAACAAATACACAAAAATTAAAAAAATATATAAAAATTAACATACTAAATATTTGAAAATCTTTTTATTTTAAATGTCACATATAAAATGAATAAACCAAACCATAAGTGTACAGCTTGATGAATTATACAATTATTATCATCCAGGTTAAAAAACAACATAAGCAGCACCCCAGAGGTTCCTTTCCCCTCCTCAATTGTTCCACCCCTTTCTTCTCAAAGGTAACCATTATTTTGACTTCTAACACCATAGAATAGTTTTATCTACTTTTAAATGTTATAGAAACACATTTAAAACTAGATGGATGCTTAAAAGTAGAGTACATGCTGGAGTAACACAGCATGTATTCTTTTGGGTCTGGCTTCTTTCACTTACCATTTTATTTGTGAGATTTAGCCATTCTATTATAGGTAGCAATAATTCATTTATTTTCATTGCTGTATAGTTTTCCATTGTAGAACTGTACTGACATTTATATCTCTACTTAACTGCTAATAGATTTTTGGGTCCCCGCTTGAGCCTCACGGGTAATGCTGTAAGATTCTCTGTGTATGTGTTTGATGCATGAAAGTGAAAGTGAAGTTGCTCAGTCATGTCTGACTCTTTGCAACCCCATGGAATGTAGCCCACCAGGCTCCTCCATCCATGGGTTTCTCCAGGCAAGAATACTGGAGTGGGTTGCCATTTCTTTCTCCAGGGGGGTCTTCCCAACCCAAGGATCGAACCCAGGTCTCCCACATTGCAGGCAGACGCTTTACCCTCTCTGAGCTAATATGTATGTATATTTCTACTGGTGTTTCTGTTCCCCCACACTGTCACCAGTGTTGGTCAGTTTTTATTTTTAGCCATTTTTGTAGATGCATGTTGGTATCTCACTGGCTTTATTGTGTGTTCCATGAGAGGAAGGCCACTTCTGTCCTATTCATAGCTGTATCATTATCCAAAGCCTGTACAAATAACATAAAACAGTACAAATAGCAATAATAATAATACATAATAAAAAGGATTGATTGAAACTGACAACTATATATACTGAGTTTGCAACTTCGGTTTAGGTATGTAGTTTTATTTTTATTTGGAAAAAGAAATATTTAATTATTTTATTGTGTTATGATTAGATGTCATAAAATAAGTTCTAGTGTTTTCCTTGATGTGAGAGAAAACATAAACTACCTCATTTGTTCCCCCAATACCGCACCTTATGAAACACACACAGAACTGGAGGCCTAGGGAAAAAAAATGACATATCACCCAAAACTTTAATTTTATTCAAATATTTAAAAGTAAAATTAAATATTTTAAGTGGTAATTTTATGTGTCTTTTATTAAGACCTAATGGTATCCAAACTGATTGAATATTTAGCTTATACAGAGGTTTGACTCACTTCAGTGTCTATCCCCACATCCTTGGTCACCGTATTCTTTTTGGCCATTGCGACTCAGACTGAAAAGCTTTGGTAATGATGAGAAATTAGTGGGGTGTTTCAGTTGGGTGGAATCATGATCCAGTTTTTATTTTAGGAGGATAATTTTGACTTGCAGTACAGAAGATGGGTTGCAGGGGTATGGGATGGGTGGAAAATGCATCGGAAGTAGGGAAATCATTAGGAGGCTTCTATAATAATCCTCGTAAGAGATAAATTGATCTGAGCTTCAGAACACAGGACACAGAGAACCAAGATTTCTAATTTTATTAGGTACTCACTATCATAGTCACTGTAACACTTTAAAAAATCATCTAAACATCAAGTATTGGTTGGTTTGTATTGTATCTGTATAAGTAACAGACATGTATGTGATAATGGTAAATAAAAACATTAATGAGTAGTAGTTATTTAATACTTCATATTTTCAAAGGTCTAATGGACTTCAATATATTTAAAATTAGACTATATTATTTAGTAGTGTATCAATTTATCAATTTGCTGCATTATACATATTTTAAAAATTTACTAGTATTGTCTCTGAGGTGAACAGTAGTTTACATAACATAAGCGTCTAAGAAAATCTATGTATCCATTTATGGAAACTCCATCTTATTACAACTGGGATTTTTAATTTTACCCAAATTAACCTACTATATGGCTAAAATTTTGATATTCATTATAATTTACAATAGAGGTATTTCAGTATAATAAGGACACAACACTGTCTTCTGTGACATGAATCCAGTTGATTTTCTAGTAGGCTGAATTCAATTTCCAAAACTAATGCACTTAATATTAATAGATTCAGTGCTTTACAGCTTTTGAAGTGTTTTGACATTGTACATTACCTTCTTTAATGTTCAAAAATTCTCAAAATTAGCAAAACTGGTATGTCACCCTCATTTTTCAGATTTAAAAAAGCAGTCTTGATTTACTGTGTTCACCAAGTGTTATTTGTGCAATATTCAGTTCAGTTCAGTCGCTCAGTCGTGTCTGACTCTTTGCGACCCCATGAATCGTAGCCTGTCTGCAAATTGTGAATGGACTGGAATTCAGGTTTCCAGACTTTTAATTTGGTGTACTAGGTTCCTAGTCCAATGCAGCATATGGCTTCCAAGGATCCCGGTGTTTAGTAGCTGTTTCTTAATCTCAGTTCAGTTTTCATATCTGTAACAAGGAGATAATACCTACTCACTGCATGATTATAAAGATTAATTTTGTTAATATATGAGAAGCTCTTTAAACAAATATCAAGTTCACAGTAAGCCCTAAATGACTGCTATTGTTTTAGCATATACAATTGACTTATAAGGAAGGTTGTGGTCCTCATAGTATACACAGTTGGAGAAGTCCCAGTTGAGTTTACATGTTAGGGAAGTTCAGACATACCTAGGTGGGTTAATGGAGCCTAAACCTTGTTTCTAATTTAATGACTAAAGAAACGTGGTAACCCAATAATCCCATTAGCTTTACTTAATCATATTTCACCTGTCTTTGCAGTGCTCCTTCTGGTGAGAAAAAAACTTCCAGGGTGTGGTAAACGCACCTGTTCAGATACTTTAAAAAGCAAAAATCAATGGATTGTAGTAGAAAACACACCATATAAGACAGCCCAAGTGTGCTCAGAAGTGTAAAGTTCTGCCCAATCTTAGCTGAGACGTTAGGGGGAACGCCACAAGGGATCCAGCTGGAGTCTCTACAGGAAGTAAAAAAAAAAAAACAAACTTGAGCTTTGCAAAACAGCTGGTACTCAGCCACCTGTCTTTGGTAGTGCAAATGCTTAAGTAAGGTCTGTGTGGTTCTTCCCCACATCGTGTAAGGCAGAGGTACAGCTCAGGAGTAACAAGTTTGTAGCAAGCTAGTTTAACTACTTTCTAAGGGGTCCGGAGGCACTTGAACTTCCTGTTACAATTCAGGCCACATTGCTGTCATCCCATGTTTTTGAGTAACCTCAGGGACGGGGGAGCCTGGTGGGCTGCCGTCTATGGGGTCGCACAGAGTCGGACACGACTGAAGCGACTTAGCAGCAGCAGCAGCAGCAGCCAGTCCTAATTCCTATTGGGGTCACCTAGGGACTCTTCAATTCAAGAGCACACCTGCGCCGGGTGGGACTTGTTCCGCGTAGGTGACTGAAATTACGGGACAGTTTGACTCCTCTCGGCTAATAACAAGTTTCTTGCTCGAGTTACTTGTTAAGGGGTTGGCAGGCAGACACCTTTAGCCTACTTGGGACCTCCCATGTCAGTCTAGAGGCTCAGAAGTCTCAGCCATAAAACATTGTCATTGCTGCCCGGCAGCAAGCTGAGACATCCTAGCCAGGCTCCGCTGGGCACTGCGAGGCCCCACCCATGGCAACGCCACTCTGACGTCTGCGCGCCGGGGACCGCCATAGGCCCGCGTCGGAGCCCTGGGCGACGTGTGGCGCGTGGACTTCATCAGGTCCAACCCTGCGGGAACCCGGTACGCGCTCCCAGGCAAGGTTTTGTGCACCTGTCTCTTCCTTCTGCTCAAGTATTTTCCCCTTCTGGGCAAAAGAGGACATGTCCTTTTCCAGAAAACACGAAGCGCGGCGGCGAGCTAGCCTAGCTTAAGGACGGTGCGAAAGATTAAGCCAAAGCAAGAAGGTGCTTGGCACCTTTAAGCTGTTTGGAAGTTCACGTGACCCACCAAGTGCCGGGCCCCAGTGACCACGTGACGACGCGCGCGCCCTCGCGAAGGGAGAGCCGGCTGCCCCCGTGCGCGCGCCTTCGCCGCTGCCTCCCAGCCCTCGACGGGAGGGTGCGGAGCGGCGGAGTGATCGGGCGACTGGGGCCGGGTGCGCGTGCGCAGCGAACAGCTGTCACCCAGTGCGGAACAAGTCTTCCAAATTTCCCAAATCTCCCTGGGCCGGAGGCCACCTTCTCATCTTCTTCCTCGGGGTCGTGTCCTCGCCCCCGCCTGCGCGCCAGGTAAACGCTTTTCCGGAGTCCGGGGGATAGGGCCGGGGGGGGGACCAGGA